>SNQJ01S0015026.1:47582-63761 GCA_010110895.2 Picea sitchensis | reverse complement strand
TTACATGAAAGCTATGAGTTTGCAATATGCACAATACATGTTTTATTCAAGGTAGTTTGAATTTTTATAAAACAAGTTTCAAGCTCTACTTGGATCTTTATTTGTAGAAGTGGGATTAAAAGGAAAAGATTAGTTGCAAAAGATTTCAAGTTAAAAAAGTATTGAAGACACAATTGCATATCTCTCTTTTAATTCAAGGTAATTTGATTTTTTATATAACAAGATTCAAGCTCTACTTGGATCTCTATTTGCAGAAATGGGATTAAATGGAAAGGATTAGTTGCAAAAGATTTCAAGTAAAAAAAGTATTGAAGACCCAATTGCATATTGCATATCTCTCTTAAAGAGACACAACTCATTGATTAGAGACCATCCTATCATTTGTACTTACTCTTATAGACATTTCACAAAATCTTTTAAATGATTTATTTCAACAAAAGTATTCAAAGAAGTCCTAAATTTCTTCTTCATTAAAGAATTCCAAAGTAAATTAAATGAAAATGAAGAAAACCTATTTCACTCTATTCACATCATATTTAATAAATATCTTAAAACATAATTATTTATTTAAACAAAATTATTTATTTATTTAAACAAAACCCATTATTTTTTGGAATCCCTAAAGATCCTTGTGCATTTTAACTTAACAAAGTAAACCTAACAAAAGATTATATCACATCTCTCATAATTCCTTACCATGTCTATACCAACTTTATATATTATACCTTTTCTTTCTTTCAACACCTTACTATTATGGAATTACCAAAATAAACTTGTTGTAATATTTCATTTTATCTTATTAGTCCCTGCCCTTCAAGGGACTAATAGTAATCGATTTTAAGTCTTTCTATTAAATTGACACAAAAACCAATAAATTTTCACTCTTTTAATCAAAGTTTTAAAAATATCTTATAGTTTAGGTTGGAAACTCATATACTTTAATCAAAGTTTTGATTTCAACTTCTTATTTTCCCTCTTCTCTAGGCATGGGGAGAGGATAGCTTAGTTTATCTCATACTTTTGTGTGCTCATTTTTTCCAAACTAAGTAATGTTAGAAATAAGTCTCACATTACTTCTTAACATTAAATGTTATGATATAATGCATAGGCCATAATACTCCATAGAACATTTTATGCCACCTATGCCACCATGCAAAACTACATGATCCTCCAATTTATCTTCTTTACCTGCTCCTACACACATGATACACAAAATCCTCTTCAATTTCCCTTTGCTTTCCTGTGACATGTAACATCAGTTTGGGAAGGACGAGGAACCAAAATCAGTCTGGGAAGGATGAGGAACCCCCACTTTACTGCGACATGTAACATCAGTCTGGGAAGGATGAGGAACCCCAGGATCGAATGAAGAGACTTGAATGTTGGACCTCCAATATTGTGATGATCATTTACATACAAAATAAGTGCTCTTTGTAAGTTCAAGTTAATGAAACTTGCATCTACGAATTCAAAATATATGAAACGTGCATCTGTGTATTCAGAATGAAACTTGCATCTATGTATTCAAAATATTGCAGTATGGTAGATGAACTAAGTAATATTTTGAATTTTAGAAGTAAGGAAAGTGGAGGAGGAAGGATTACCAGATTTCACTTGGGAGGTTGAGCAGTCGCCTTTGACTATGATATCTTCTCTGTCGAATAGTAATCCCTTCTGCAGTTGGGAGATGGTAATCTACAAGAGACAAATTGATCCAACTGGATAACTTGCATAGTCTCGTTTTCACCGGCCACATGTAGTGTGGAAAGGAGGGGACAACTCGCATGCCATTACCAGGGGAAAAAGTTGAATCTCCTTCATAATAGTAGTCTCCATTCTCTATATCCAGCGAAAAAGCGATAGGTTTATTCCTCCATCGCACCTATGTCCAATGGAGAAAACAATTTTGTTTATGCCAGTCCTCCATGTGTTCACTTCGTAGGTATGTAACATTTGTAGGCCCTGACCATTCTCCGATAGATTTTTGGCAAGATTGATGGGAACAAGCTCTCCTCTTCCAACAATGAAAGCCAAATACACCTTTGAATATGTTCTTTTTTGACCAAGTAATTCACCCATCTGCATATGTTTTTTTTTTTTTTTTGGTTAAAAGTGCTCACACATATTTCCATTCTCTATCAAAAAAATGGAAATGGAAACTTCGATTTCCTCCATCGTTCTGCAATGACGCTCATCCTTCAACCCAAACATATCGATAACTAGAATCTCCTCCTGAAATGAGGTATCCTTAGCATGGGACCTCTCAGGTTCTAGTTTTATATAAATTTTGGGTAATGTCTTAATCCCCTTTTCAGCAATACCCTGAGCTCTCTGAATTGGTTTAGGGACCTCAGTTGAGGCTATGCCACACCTTTGTAGGCTTACAAAAGACATAGGCATGGCAGTGAACGTTCTGACCAACGTTGTTACCATCTAGTGAAGACAAAAAAAACACCAGCCCAGATCGAACTTGGGTCACCAAGTGTGATGCATGAGTCCCAGGTGTAGGTCGATGCAGGGATATAGTGCATGTAAACCAAGTGGAGGGCCTAGATAAAATATGTGAAACAAGCACAAGGTGAGGCTACACTCACTTCTCTATATTATTTCAATGAAGGCGGATTACATCCTTATATAGGAAAAGAATCTACTGAGTTGGTTACATGCAAACCAAGGACAACTAGACTCTGAACTATGAACTGACTCTTAAAACACCTACAACTGAGTCTCACAACTAAAGCTTATAACAGGTGCTTACAACTGGTGCTTGCTCCATTATTTCCAAGTCTCTTCAAGCAATGGAAGATGGATTGATTTCTACACCTAACATCTCCCTAAATGGCTCAAACTTAATCTTTCCAAAGAGGCTTAGTGAAAATATTAGTAACATTTTCACTAGTATTACAATACACAAGAGTTATTTATTTCGTTTGACTACAACTTTTCTCTAACAAAATGATCTTGAGCTTCAACATGCTTTGTCCTTGCATGAAAAATCAGATTCTTCACAATATTTATTGAACTTTGATTATCATCCCACGATCATCGCGGTTCCTTTTCGTCTTCTCAACATCTTTGAAGAGTCTTCTTAACCAAACAACTACGGTGCTGCACACAAGGCTTTATATTTTTCTTCAATAGAGACAACCACGGATCAATGTTGAATTCATATCCAGGTGGTTCATCTTACGATCATCCAGTTACTGACCGTCGAGAATCTGAATAACACATAGCTCAATATCATATGCATTAGTATATTTAATACCATAATCAAGTGTACCCAGCACGCAGATACACAGTACTACCTTTGTTGCATTCAATGGCTTTCATGAGGTTTCGTCGTGAACTGACTTAATACACTCACAAAATATGAAATATCGAGGTCTAGTTGTGGTGAGATAATTCAAAACTACCACCATCTATCTATACATATTGCTATTCACACCTCCTTGAACCATCATCTAGAAGTTTCACATTCTATTGCGTGGGAATAGTAGGAGACTTACACTGATCCATTTTAGATCTCTTGAGTATTTATTTGATATACTTACTCGACAAACAAAAGTTTGGCCTGCATTTCTCAAACTTTCAAGACCTAGGCGGTAATGTAACTCACCAAGATCTTTTCATTTCAAATACCTTTGATACTTGCTCCTTGATTTCATCAATTAGCTTCTCTTGCATTTTCTGTAATTGTCAAATCATCAAAATATATGAAATCAATACTATATACCTATTCATCAAATTTGGTATACATATTTGGATCACTTTTCTCCTCATAGAGACCCTGTTGAAGAAAGAAAAGTCTATCTTCTCATACCATGACCTAGATGCATGTTTTAGTCCATACAATGCTTTCTTTAATTTGCAGGTAAGTGTTCTTGCCACAAACCCTTCAGGTTGATAAGGTAAACCTCTTCCTTTAACTCACCATTCAAAATTTATATTTAACATCTAACTGATGCATCTTCCAATGGTGCTTTGTAGCTAAAGCAATTAACATTCGAATAGTATTCAATTTATCTACTAATGCAAATGTTTCAACTGCATAATCAATATAACCACGTTTTGTGAATACCCTTTTCCACCAGTCTAGCCTTATACTTATCTATACTACCATTGGATTTAAAATTGGTTTGTATATCCATTTTGCATCCAATAGGGGTTCTTATTGTTGGTTGTGGAGCCCGATTATCTTCTTGATTCAAAGGTCTTTTTTTTTCGGCCGTGTTTATACCCCATAGCGATATTTACACCCCATAAGTATGTACCTCTTCCACGCGGGGGAGTCGGGAGAGGCTACCCCTACTGCCGGAGTCGAGGCTATCCTTGGTTGGGGGAATGCAGGGCAAGCGGGCCCCAGTGAAACCGGTAGAAGCCCACGGAAACTCATGCCTTGTAAAGTATATTGTAATTTCATTGTAAATATGGACCCGTCATTATAAGGTCCGCGTAGATCTAACGATTGAAGTTATGTGAGGGTTTTTTTTTTTCCCTAGAAGACAACCATGTCTTATGAGGAAATGTATTATGGCTATGGTGGATAGTGAATATTGTATTAAGGAGATGAATTTGTGAGAGAAAGAAGAGGGAAGTTACAGCGGGTTTCTTGTAGGATTTAGTATCCCTTCATTTGTTGGATAATAATAAATGAAGAACCTAACAATTTCTTTGGTGGGCCCTGCTTGGGTGAACCATGGAAATCTATGTCTCTCTTGTATTTTGTGTCTTCTATGTTTTGTTTACGCATTTGTTTTATTTTATTTCTCAGCGATCACTTTTTTCCACAATAAGCTGGTATCGGTAAAGGCTTCAGCGAGGAAAAGAGGGTTCGGATTCAGTGGGAGAAATGTCGAATATATGGAAAGTTTAGGGTCTAAATTTAGCAGTAAAACTACCGGTTATGGAAGATGCAAATGAAGACTATTTATATCGAGGAAGGATCTATTCCTACCATTGGCCGGAGTAGCAAAGAAGTGGACCATGAAAGACGAAGAATGGGGGATTCTTGTTAGAAAGGCTCTAGGAACGATAAGTGAGCTTGGCGACGTCGATGGCTTTCATGTTCGAGAAAGAAAAAGACAAGAAGGTTTTGATGGCCGTTGGCCAAATTGTATGAAAAACCTGTCGAATAAGGCATTTCTAATGAAGAGATTATTTAATATGAAGAGATGTCAGAAGGTGGGTGGAGTTGCATATCATTTAAATGAATTTAATATGGTTACTAATCAACTAAGTTACGTAAAAGTGGACTTTGATGATGATGAGGTTAGGTCTCTTATAAACTTGTGCTCATTGCGAGGAAAGATGGATAAGCTTGGTCATGGATGTAAGTAACTCATCTGGTTCAAATGCTTTAAAATTTGATGATGTTGTTGGTGTTATCATAATGAGAAATGTAGTAGGAAAAGAACAGGTGAGACATTAGGAATGCATTGAACATGGAGGAGGGCAAGGAGAATAAAGGATAGAGGAAGGGCTCGAGAGCTAGGAAATTCTAGGAAGGCAGTCAAATTCGGACTTGGAAAGATAGAGTGTTGGAATTTGTGGGAAGAAATCTGAAGAAGAAAGGCTGCAGAGATCCAAAGAAACAAGAGATGGACATCGAGGAAATCGAAGCAAATGTAACATGTGATGGTTTACAAGATGCTTTGATTCTTTAAATAGATAATGATATTTTTGAGTCTTGGGTAGTGATTCAGGGGCTTCATTTTCATGCCACACCCATAGGAAACATTTTTCTAGATTATGTTCAGGTGATTTTTGACGGGTTCATTTGGTGATGATAAACCATGCAAAATTGTTGGAATGGGAAGGTAAAAATAAACAACGAAATGGAAACCAATGGTTGTTGGAAAGTGAAGGTTGTATAAACATACTTACATATAAGCAAAATCTGATTTCCAACGAGGCGGTTGGCAGAAGTGAAGGTTATTACATCATATTCCTGAGATAATCGTGGAAGGTCATCAAAGGATCATTGGTGATAAGCGAAAGGAAGGTTGGTACATTGTATTTATGTCTTGGTATCTTGAATCTTCTATATCTTAGCTTCTATAGGAGTGGATACAACACTATGGCATCATAGGTGGGACACATGGGTAAATGTTTCCATATCTTAAAACAAATTGATTTGGACTTATGACATTGTGTTTATGGAAAACAAAGAGAGTGAGATTCGAGTCGAAAGAAAGAAGAATGAAGGTTAAGAGCTTATGCATGTACTGAGGATGTATAGGGACCAACTCGAGGTATCATCTCTGGTAGCTCTCATTTATTATGTTACTTATTGATGATCGACTAAGAAAAACTTGGGTTTATTGCATTCGACAAAATCGATATTTTGATACTTTTAGAAATGAAAGATTTAGCTGAGAATGAGAGACGGAAAAGTTTGAAGTGTCTTAGATCAGATAATGGAGTTGAATGTTGCAGCAAGGAGTTTGGTGATTCTTGTTCATACCATGGGATTAGTAGAGAAACCCAGTTCCACGAACACCACAAAATGGTGTGTCGAGAAAGGATGAACGGAGATCATGGAGCGTGCAAGAGTATGAGATTGCATGCAGGTTTGCCCTTACAGTTACGGGAAGATGTTGTAGATACTATTGTTTACTTAATAAACATAGGACCTTCAATCTCTTTGGATGGTAGAGGTGAGAGGAGGAATGGGTGAGGAAAAAGGTAAACTATTCTTTTTGAAAGCTTTCCGGTTGTGAAGCATTTGTCCTTATTGATAAAGAAAATAGAACAAATCTTGAGGAGCCAAAATCAAAGAAGTGTACCTTTGTTGGATACAGTGTTAATGATTTAGGTTATCACTTATGGGATTATGAAAATAACAAAATCATTAGGAGTAGAGATGTCATATTCAATGAGAAGGTCATGTACAAAGATGGAGTTCTTGGAGGGAAAGAAATAGGAAGCAGAAAAACAAGAATACAGTGCTTGATGAGATCACTGAAAAATTCCAAAGGAACCCGAAGGTAAAATGTACAACAACGGAGGCGAGGTACCTCAAACTCCTGAAGTGTTGTTAGAAGATCTACAGTTAAGTATACTGAGCGATACTCTCTTCATTATATTATTTATTGTTGAGCGATTAGAATTGAACCAAAATGTTATGAAGAGCAAATGTAGGTACACCAAAAGAAGTGGGAGCAAAGGCATGAAAGAATGGATTCCTTGGAAAATAGCAGGACTTGGGACTTGGTTGGTTACTGCGGGAAAAGAGCATCCTGGGAATAAATGGGTTTACAAGTTGAAGGAAGAAGATGGAGGAGAAAAGTGGTACAAGCTAGACTTGTTGTAAAGAGGTTTGCACAAAAAGAAAGTATAGATTTTGATGAAATATTTTTCTTGTTGTTAAAATGACTTCAATTAGGACTATTTAGCAATTCTCTTGTGGTAGTAGAAGATTTACATCTTGAGCAGGTTAGATGTAAAAAACAACTTTCTCCATGGGAATTTGGAGGAAAGAAGATTTATATGCTTAATACAGGGGGTATGAGGTCAAAGGAAGAGAGAATTTGGTATGCGAGGTTGTAGAAGAGTTTGTATGGCCTAAAAGAAAGCTCCAAGGCAGTGGAATCTTAAGTTTGGCAGTTTATAGCCGAAACTGAGTTATTAGATGTCATTCTGATCACATTGTTTATTTTAAAAGCGGAAAATGGAAGCTTTATTATCTTACTATTGTATGTAGATGACATACTTATTGCAGGGACTAATATGTCACGGAGATATATAAATGTGCTCAACAAGAAATTTGCCAATTCATTAGATGAAGGATTTTTTGTGTTGCAAAGAAAATCCTTAGCATGGGAATAACAAGAGGAAGGCGAGGAAAAATAAATGGCTGACATTGTCTTAGGGTGAGTACCTAGAAGCGTGTTGGAGAGGTTTATAATGCAAATGAAAACCGGTTAGTACATCTTTGGCCAGCCATTTCAAAATTAACTAAGGAAATGTGTCCCAAGACACGGGGAGATAGAATACATGTCAGGGTCCCTTATTCATGTGTGGTTGGAAACTTGATGTATGCAATAGTTTTGCACAAGACCATATATTGCACATCACGATGGGAGTTGAGCACAGTATATGAACAATCTAGGTAAAAGAACATTGGGAAGCAATAAAGTGGATTCACCGGGTATTTGGGAAATTTTACTACACATGCATTATGTTTTGGAAGTTCCCGGACACTTTTCTATAGGGATATTTTGATTGAGATATGGCAGGTGATAAAAACAGCAGGAGGAGCACCCTGAGGGGTATGTTTTTACTATAGGTGGAACAACAATAAGTTGGATTTAGAAAATGCAAAAAGTTGTTGCACTCAACCACTTGAGAGGTAGCGAAGTATTTTGTTGCTACAGAGGCTAGTAGGGAGATGATTTGGTTACAAAGGTTTATGGAGAGTGGGAAAGCGGAGAACAACATGTTTATGCTGTGACTGATTCAGTGTCATTCACCACCTTACCAAAGAAGTCAAACTTCCATTGAAGACTAAACATACATTTAGGGGTACCACTTCATATGATCCACCTTGGAAGATGGACAATTGAGAGATGGAAAAGATACACACTAGCAGAATCCTGCAGACATGTTAAAAAAAAAGGAGTAACCAGGGAGAATGGCAGGTTCCTTCTTAGTTTCAGTTGGTTGTCAAGAATGAATATGAAGATGAGAAATTTTCCAGAGTCCAAGAAGGTTCAAAGTCCAGCATATACAGCAACAACAGAGTTGTTGAGATCAGTCTCAAAATGGGAGATTGTTGGTTGTGAGCACAGTTATCTTCTCGATTCATAGGTCTTTTACTTTCAGCGATGTTTACACCCCATGAAGTATTTACACCCCATAGTATGTACACTATTCATTGGGGGAGTCACGGAGGCCCCTCTGCCGAGTCTATGAGAAGTGCAGGGCAAGAGGCCCCGAGGAGAGTGAGGGTGAAGCCCAGAAAAGCAAAAATTGCCTTAAAGAAGTATATTGTAATTTCATTTGTAAATCTGGACCATTCATTAAGGTGTGAGGATCTAACGGTAGAGAGATTATGTTAGGGTTTCCCTAGAAGGAAACCCACTCTCTTATAGGGGAAGTGTATTGCGGCTATGGTGGATAGTGAATGTTGTATTAGAGAGGGAGCTGTGTAGAGAGAAAGAAAGAGGAGATTCTGATTGGGTTTTTCTTAGTTTGTATCCCTTCATTTGTTGGATAATAATAAATGAAGGACACAGAGAAATTCTACGGTGGGCCAGTATCTACTGCTTGGGTGAACCCGCGATAAATCATTGTCTCTCTTGTATTGTGTGTCTTCTATGTTTTGTTTATGCATTTGTTTTATTTTTATTGCTCCATTATCCTGCTAACTTCTTATGTTTAGGAAATTTGGTCAATTCCCAAGTATTGTTTTTCATTATAGATTCATATTCTTCCTCCATTGC
This sequence comes from Picea sitchensis, assembly GCA_010110895.2. Lineage (NCBI taxonomy): Eukaryota > Viridiplantae > Streptophyta > Pinopsida > Pinales > Pinaceae > Picea > Picea sitchensis. The sequence goes on along the minus strand of SNQJ01S0015026.1, from coordinate 54,318 downwards.
ATTTCTCCATTCATCATGTTCATTGCTTCATCAAAACTCATGGTTTCTATGACATTTGAAATGCTACTCATTAGGGCATAGTATTTATACCTCTCAGGAAGCCGAATCTATCTTGAAGATCTTCTCAATGATTATCTTCCTCCCCACTTTGGAAAGATCTGTCTTCACCTCTAGGTGAATTGTGGTTGCTTGAATTGTCCATATCACGGAGTCCTTGTTGTTGTTGTTTTTTTTTTTTTTTTTTTTTTTTTTGTTGTTGTTGTTGTTTTTGCTCTTCTTTAACTCCTTCATCAAGAAGTCTACGCCATTCCTCATGACTGTTGTCATCATAATTTCTTGCTTCCTTCTCATGGAAAAATACATCTCTACTTGCAAATACTTTGTGAGTAGCGGGGATCAAGCAGTTTGTATGCTTTAAATTGGTGATTACCCAATGAAAATACATTTAATGGATTTAGCATCCAATTTCCTCTTATTCTCCTTTTGGAATATGAGAAAAAAAAACTTACATAAATATAGAATTATGAACTACGGGTTTGGGACCATACAAGGCTTCGAAAGAATTAACATTATCAAGACACCTTGTTGGACTTCTATTCTTTAAATAAACTACACTATTTATGGCTTCATCCCAAAATTCATTTGAGATATTCTTACCTTTCATCATCATACTGCGTGCACACTCTACGAGAGTTCTATTTTTCCTTTTAGTGGCCTCCAGGTTTTTACGTGCAGGTGTGAGGGTATTGTGAAATATTGTACTATTCATGATCTTTGCAATATTTGTTGAAGTCCCTTGATTTATACTCTCCCCTTGATATGAACAGACAAAGGTTTGATGAATTTTCCTATTTTCTTCTCCACCATGGTTCTGAACTCCTAAAAGTACTCAAAAGAAACATCACTTTTTCTTGTAAGTAAGTAAACCCATGTGTATCTAGTGCAATCATCAATAAATAACAAAGAAGTAAAATGCACCTCCTAAAGACCCTAGTCGCATAGGCCCACAAACTTCGGTATGCACAAGATCTAACACATATCTCTTTTCTTATCGGGATTATGGGGAATTCATATGCATTGCATATTTCTAATGCGATCCATCATAAACAACCTTCTCATTCTTTAACATGGGAAGTCCTTCCACCATATTATTTTTCTGGCTAATAACAATAAATTGGGATGATTGATGTGTCCATCCATTTGATGCCAAAAGAATCTCTGTTGGCATAGTGAAGTTGGTGCATGATGTTTCTTTGGTAACATCAAGTTTGTATAGACATCTTGCTTTCGACTTCTATTGCAATGGTTGGAAGTGAGTCCTGTGAGATCCTTCACTATGTAAGTTTGGAAGTGGTCCTGCAGATCCTTCACTATGCAATAATTCTTGAAGAATTCAACCTTCAAGTTCTAATCTGTAATGGTGGACACAGAGATCGAATTTTTCTTTAGTCCTGGAACATACACCACATTGTGAATGTGACGAACAGTACCATTCAACAATGTCACAACAATGTCTCTATATCCCTTGATGTGATGAGAGCGGTCATCTCCAAGATATACGCTGGCACCATTCTGTGTTTCTTTAAATTTAGCATACCAATTTTTATTACAAGTCATATGTACTGATGCTCCGAAATCCACAAACCAGGCATCAGAATCATCTGTTTCAACAGATAAAGCACCATTAGACACAAATAGCCTAAGATCCCATGAGTCAAAATTTGGGGGTTCATCAATATCATCACTAGCAATAAATAATCTGAGATCTTGATTTGAAGATTTTTCTGCGTAATGGCCTGAATGTGTTCTAGGTTTATTCCTAGCCTCATCACTTTTCTTCTTATGACAGTCTTTAACAATATGTCTAGGTCGACCACAATAAAAACAACTCTTTGACTCATTCCTATCAGATTGCATACCTTGATTTGGAGGTTGTCTTCTCTGCGATGAACTACCTCTTTGCCATGAACCGCCTCTCTGCCATGAACTACCTCTTACTCTTGATCTCCCTCTCCCAGATCTATTATTTGACCACAATGCCAAATATTTACTCGGAGGCTTCAGATTCCCGTGCCTCTCTTCCTCTTGTAGAAAAATACATGTCAGTTCTTCAAACGTGGGAGATTTCACCCTTGCTGCAAGACTTGTTATGAACATATGATAATCTTCTAGCATACCATTTAAGGTAATAGTGACCAGATCAGTTTTGGAAACAACTTCCCCTATATTTAGTAGTTTTTCTTTCACCTCTTTAATATGACCCAAAAATGAACTAACAGATTCATTTCCATCCATCTTAATGCCTAGCAATTTAGTTTTCAGGAACAAAATGCGATTTGTGTTGCTAGTTTCATAAAATGCTTTAAGTGTTGTCCATATTGTAGTAGAAGTTGTAGATTCTCTAATATGTTGAATCATCCTATCTTTAATAGACATGTGCAACAATACCTTTGCCTTGTTTTCGTGCTTCTCCCAATCTTGGATCTCTGCTGCTGTCACACCTACAGCCGCATCAAGTTTCAGTTTAGTTCCTTCACAATGTTCCAGACACCATAGCCCTCCATGAGCGTTTGCATCTTGAATTTCCAGTTAATGAAATTCGAGCCATATAGCTTGTTAGCTTCATTGAGGTAGGTCTATGCGAGTAGATTCTCCATCATTGCAATTTAGTCTCTGCAAGTAAATCACCAAGGATATGCAACTTTATGTCACTCTGCCTTCGGATACCATCGATCCGTCTCAATCTCGGCTCTCAACTTTCACACACAAAATCTCACAAATAATATTCTCTTCAATAAACTTTAATATCCACTTTTAAAGTTTATACTTCAAAATTATCCACTTTGAATAAAAAATTCACTTTTAATAAACTCCAAAATAAAACCCACTTTTAAATATCCACCTCAATACACTTATATCCACCTTTCATAACTCCCATACAAGTTTATACTTCTCCACTTTAATAAAACGTTTATAACTCAATACTTATAACTTTAATAAATAAACGTTTATAACTTTAATAAATATCCACTCGCATGTAAAAACAAAAACTTTCGCTTCACCCAAAAAAAATTTGTGCTTTCCATGCATGCACCAGATCTCTATGCGTTCAAATACGAATTCAAACTCCACACTCACCGCACGGATCCACCTCATAGAACTCACGCAAGCCCACGACTCAGCAAAGATTGCGACCCAACGAAACTTCACGCAGACCACAGACTAAAAACCTTCATGATTTTTCTTTAAACTATACACATGCAAGCTATAATCCTTCTCCTTGTATATGCAACACACACTCCTGCAAGCAAATCGTGACTTCCCAAACAAAAGTGAAAAACGGAACTGTATTTTACCTTTTCAATGGAATTTCAGTAAATGGAGGAATGTACCACACGGATTTGCTCACACATCTAATCAAACGTTTCTCACGCTATCCACGCCCTCTCCCCATGGCTCTGATACCAAGATAAAATATGCGAAACAAACATACAGTGAGCCTACGCTCACTTCTCTATATTATTCAATGAAGACGGGTTACATCCTTATATAGGAAAAGACTCTATCGAGTCGGTTACATGCAAATTGGTGCTTACAACTGGCGCTTACTCCATTATTTCCAAGTGACCCACCCATAAAGCGTGTCTTATTGATGTGCTAAAAATTATTATATATTAAAACAATAATGAGAGAGATTGTCATTCATTCTACCCCAAGCTACACACTTCATGATTAAGTAGAGTTGTCTTTGTTCCATAAATGGTGTGCCAATGGATTCATACAGGCCACATGATATGCTTGATACGCCAAAAAAAAACATTGAAGCTCTACACATTCTCCCTGCACATAATGTTGAGTCCATACAAGAGATTAAAAAAACACTGAAGCAAATCCTCTTGTATTCTCCCATATTCACAAAACCTGTTTATGAGTTTGATATACATAAACTAGTGGGCATAATGCCAATCTTAATCATTTCAATGTGCATCTCAAATGTCCTGACCACATTTTCTTTTTATATGATGTTGGGGAAGGTGGAAAATTGGGCACGGTACATTTTTTTAAACCATTTGGATGAAAAGCTCAGAAGTTGCATCTATAAGTCCATGGTTGCATGGATTAAAGTATTGTACGAAACAACACTTGCTCCAACAGCCTCCGTAAACCCAACAACTAGATCAATACGATGGAGTTGTCCAAAACTTTCGTCGACATCCACTTTCATCATATCCTCAGATTTCAAAATAGAGAGGCGGATGCCCTCTCAAAAAGGGCTTTAAAGGAGGCAGTCGGTAGACTCTCGGTTTTCCATAGAGATAGTGGGATAGAGAGTCCTATCACATCATTAAACGTCTTTGAATGATGTGGGCTGCTTTTCTTTTTTAATTTGTTGTTGGTGGTTTCTGTGGGGGCCTTGCTTGCTGTTTTTATTACCTCCTCTTTTCGGCTGTTCCTGATGGACTGTATTTTGCTTGATCTGGTCTCTCCCTGTGGGTGGGTTTACAGCGTTTCGGCATTGCTGGCAGCTTTACATTGTAAAAAAATTTATACTTTATATAAATTGGAGTAATTTTCTCTTGGAAAAAAACTAGATCAATACGAAAATTTGAACCTGTTGCTCTTTTTCCAAATGATAATAAATAGCTTGAAAAGTTGTAGCTCATCTCATATATTTTCACATCCTCCTAGTTGTAGTTGTGAAGTATGGAGCGGAGGAATGTAAAATATATTTACTTAGATAATCTTCAGAGACTGTGTCTTAAATGCTTGGATTTAGCAATTATAGTTACAAATAAATGCCAACCACTTCAGCTATGAAGGCATGAATATGAAATTAAATCAGCAAATTCCAATTCTTCTAGTTGAAAGGCAAGCATTAAATGAAGTCATGCAGGGTGAGAAGTAAAGAAGCCATCACATGCCACAAACACAAACTTGAAGACTGTGTAGGAAGATGTGAACTCACAGCTATTCTCATTCTTTATGGTCCTCCAAGATTATTAACAGGTTCAATTTTGGCCCATGAGTTGATACATGCATGGGTGCGCCTCAATGGTTTTAGTACGCTTAGTCCTGTAAGGCCTTCAAAGTTATGAAGCTTGCCACCATTTACAACATCCACGCCAGACTAGCACCTCACCCAGGCCAAGTCAACCCACGCCAAATGCCCCACTAGCACCTCACCAAGCCCAAGTGATGGCAGCTCTTCCCTGAAGGCAGGGACTTGCTGCTCTGCAGCTACGCTTGTTAAGATATAAACTAAATACAATAAACATATTACACCATAACAACTTCAGACTTTCAAGAAAGAAGAAAAATAGAAACAACCTTTACGTAACCAAATATTACTATATTACCCTATGTAAGTTCCAGCTTTGCTTCAGACAATCATATGGAAGGATCTTTGCATTGTTCAAATTCAACCGTCTAAAACAAAAACCTTGTATTAAATCCATGAAAACGTTTTTTTAGGTTCTTATATTTCTGTTGTACAGATTTAAATGTTGTTATTGATAGTCGATTTACCATAATCTATGGATTTACCTCAATCTTCACCCCAAAATTTGGCAAATGCCTCCTAGCGTCCGCCACTCTATTGGATTTCCTTTCGAATTTTGGTGTGAGTTTGCCATTGTTTTTTAATCTAGAATAAAATCTTTTTTTACAATCATATTACTTTCTTCATCTTTGGATTTGTTAAGAAAACTCCTCTAAACTTTCAACTTTCAAAGAGAAAAACATCATTTTTCATCTAATTTTCAAATCTATGCTATCTAGAAATATCCATTATGCTGTACAATCTCTCGGGCCAACTGAGCGACTAACTGCATACAGTGTTACATGAATTGGCCAAGAATTGCACAGTTTTGGCGCTTCTCTGTCAATGACCAAGTCAACGGGTCTACTAAATATTAAAATAGGAGATTGCATAGAGGACCAGGGATTGGATAGATAATTCAAACATAACATAAGAGTCACATACAGCATTGGTATTGCAAAGAAAAGTGGGAGTTAAAATAAAAGTAAAACAAGATTTATTGGGAATGTTCCATAAACGCGAATTTCTATGAAAATTACTACTGTCTCTGTCCTCTCAAAAGGTTTACTGCACAATCATTTCTAGGCTTCCTGCAAAAGGCATCTCAATTATACAACATATAGCTCAGCAATCACAAGACTGCACATGCGCTGCTAACCTGCGAGATTCATATAAAAATCTTTGTTGATTGTATACTTCACCAAGTTGACCCATTATTTGACTTACCAAAATAATTCTCTGTATTGACAACTAAAGGCGGCCTTCGCTTATACGAGTGGACAAGCTCAATCATGCTCTGAGATTCATACAAATACCTTTGTTAATTTTGCAGTTCACCAACTTGCATTATTTGACTTACCAAAATAATTTTGTATTGACAGCTAACGGTGTTCTTCACTTATACGAGTGGATGAGCTCAATCAGTTCACTTACGCAGCAATCTCTGGATTCAGTTCTGGTTATTATTATTATTTTTTTTTTCTAAATTTTAATTTCATTTATGAGTGTGAAAGAATGCTGGTTATTTGGACAAGGTTCACTTTTTGTGAGCATTCTTAACAAGTCTGCTATCACATTCTTGTTAAGGTTCAAAATTACAGTTCCTCATAGATGGTGAAGTGTTTAACGGAGATGAAATAAGGGATCAGTGAAGGCTTTCCGAGCAGAAATTTTAGAAAAGAATGATAATGAATACGC
>SNQJ01S0015025.1:318316-336568 GCA_010110895.2 Picea sitchensis | reverse complement strand
AATGAAAATGTCTCCTTGGTATATATAGGAGACTAGGAGGTATAATTACAACTAATGGCCTAAAGCCGACATAAATAAAATAACATTACTAATATAATATGCCCCAATTAAGGGGTAATCAGCCAATATTAGGGCTTAACACTCATGACCTGCGCAATCATCGATAATTTGGTCGATGAAGGGCGTTGGAAAGTTGTCTTTGGGACGGGCGTGATTGAGATCGCGAAAGTCCATACAGACATGGATGGTGCCCTGTTTTTTGTTAACGGGGATAGGGTTGGAACCATGACGTATAGGCGATGGGGTATATGAACCCAACAGGATGTCATTTTTCAATCTCGGCTTTGATAGCCGTTGCTTTGGATGGGTGTAGTGGTCATTGTTTTTGGCGGACCGGTGTAATATCAGGTCAGGTGTCTATGTGATGTTCAACAATAAAGAGATCAAGGCCAGGCATCTATGTGTATGACCACGCAAAAATGTCCTTGTATTCCTAGAAGAGGGCTTTGTAGGTGGTCATTTCTTCAGGAGAGCAGGCAACGCCAATGGTGATTTCCTCTATAATTCCCAATTTGATGGAAATATCTATTTTGATGGTTGGGGAAATATTGGCCATATTGCCTTCTTCGAAAGTGTCAGGGGCAGGGATAGGGTTATTGAACCAATATATATGCCTTGATGGGAGAAAATATTTGGTTTCGACTGCATATATGGGGTGTTGGTTAGGAGGTGTGAAGGCTTCCTGTGAAAGAAAGAGTGCTCTATGGTGGAGCGCATCCCATGGGCAATCGACAGTAGTTAACTCCGTGAGGATATCTTTATCATAGTGAAATTGTTGTGAATATAGGGGATCGAGAGGAGTGACATCAGTGAATGTCATTGTGTCATTGTCTCCTGGTGGTAAAGAATTAGAGGGATTGATGAAAAGGGATTGCGATGGTTCGCTTGACATAAACCAAATATCGAGATATTGTGGGTTAAAAATGATAGTCGGGCGTAAAATTTCCATAGGAAAATGAACTGGAGAATTGGGGGGATATGGGGGTAAAACCTCGTATAAATCATCCAAGAACCATGGAGGATTATGGAGTGCTTCAGGCTCAGGAGAAATAATATGAAGAACCTCTAGTGATGGAGTAGGGTTAATCACCAATTCTATAGGGGGGTGTAGGATTTTGAATCAGGGCTATTTGGCGTTTCCTGCATTCAATGATCATAAGACATTGGTATGTGAAATGATCTAATGATTCATAGAGAGAGAAAGGGAACCTCATACATTCATTGACTAAAGTCGTGACATAATGGATGTTCGTGACATTTGTTGAGGATGATGTAGATGGGTTGGGTTCTTGTTGAAAGCTCTGGCGTACTATTGTTAGCGTCTATCGGTATTGAGGTAGCGCTGGACAATGGTGTGTATAATGGCCATATTATGAACAAATGATGCAAGCGAATTTGGTTCATAGTCCTTTTCTACTTGTGTTAGGTGAGGTAGCGGCAATACTTGATGAAGCGACGAGCGATGATGGTGCTTGATTGAGTTGAATTAGGTTGCGTAACTCTGGTAGAGATCGGCATTTGTTGGTTGGGTGTTCATCTTTCTTGCACAGTGCACAAGGAGGTTGGACACATGGGGGTAGGGGAGCAGAGGGATATTTATTTTTTTGTTTGCCCCGAGCTGTAGTACTGGTGCTAGTGAGTGGGGGTGTTGGTGGTGTGGTGGGAGTAGGTACTGGAATCTGCATCAAAATTCCTTCAGTTTGAGGAGGGAGGGATGGTTGAGGGACCATGGCTAGTCGATGTAGATGCCATACTGGGATTGCCAGCACCATATTGGGAAGGGTAAGTGTTGTGACTACTTGGAAAGCTTGTACGCTTGGTGGAGGGTAAAAGAAGGGGATTTGAGTAAGAGCTTGGGGGAGTTTCTCCCAAACTAGGATGTGGCCTTGGGGTAAGGTGGAATTGAGAATAGGTGAAGGTGGAGGGTTTTCAAGTAATTCCTAAGGAAGAAGTTTTGCAACTAGTGGGACGTCAGATATAAGAGAGGCCTCATTGGGAGGGAGGGTATTGAGATGAACAAGGTTTGCTCACACAAGAATTATCCAAAATACTTGGAATATAACATAATAATCCATGTAGGAATAATATATAAAATATGAATAGATAACATATGATATAATTACAATTGAGAATGAGGGCTCATTTATATACCCATGCAGGGGTGCCCTTAACTAATAGACATGTCCTTTGAGACATGTCCTTTCATTAATAATAGTTATTATTTATTAATTAATTATTATGTTATAAATATCTATTTATATGTATATTTATGTTCATAACAGGTATCTCCAATTTCATTTTAATTGGATGAGACAACACATACTTGATTGGAAGGATAAATGAGCGGTGGTGAGCCATGGTATGTCCCAAGCAAGGATGGGTCTTTGAAAATTCTAGGGCCCATCTCGATGAGTGGGTAAGTATCGAGATTAGTGTGGATGAAAGGGAGGATATTATCAATGTTGGCAGAAGGGTTAGGCTCATAATGTGAAACCTGATCGATGGTAATGATCTTCCCATTATGGGGGAACATCATGGTTCGAAATATAGAAGAGGCAACTTCCTTCGTAGCATACATGTAGCGACGACCGAACAAGATATTGTAATCAAGTGGGGCATTGATAACCTCAATATCAATGAGAATGGTTTTTCCCTCGAGTTCTACAGGGACATTTTGGAATATCCCTTCGGGAGAAGATGGTCGTCCATCATAAGCTCTTAAGGTAATGGCCGATGGTATGAGTTTGGGGGAACCAATTTTCTTCCATACAGACTTGGACATGATGCATGTGGATGCACCTTCATCAATGATGAATAGATGAACTGTAATGTTCTGAATTTTAACTGGTATTTGAAAAGCGATAAGAGTGAGGAGGTGAGGTTCTCCGCTGTTGAGATCAAATGTGATGATTTGGGTATCAACAGGGTCGACTGCCCCTAGGGAGGAAAGTAATGACTTCCACTGAGTGGGACAAGTTTGAAGGACTTCTAAGACTGACATGGCAGCTGAATATTGTGCAAAGTTATCAACCAAACGATAATTATGAGCCGCCCTAGCCTGAGGGTTGTGAACATTCTTGCGCAATGGGATGTGAGGAATATAAAGGGGTGTTTCTGTATTAGGGCGAGGAATCATCAAAGGGGGTCTAGTTGAGGCTGGGATTGCTTCTGAGGTGGTGGGAGTAGGCTCAGGGGGTGTGTTGTATTGATGACTGCGTGTTTGTAGAAGGACTTCTTCCTCACTAGTGAGGAGGATAGTATGATTTCTAGGATTGTCTGGATTGGGATATTGTCCCAACTGTGGTGGGGTAGGATGCATGTCTTGTTGGGTGTTTATACTCCTTGGTTTGGAATGGGGTTTTGCAGCACGAATGGGGGTGGTTGTTTCACATATTGTTGTGGGGCTTGCTGAGGGGCAGGTGGTGTTGGAGGACATGGTCCATTAACAAAGTCTTTCATCCATTTAAAGTCGGCGATTTGGGGGCAATGATGATTATAGTGACCAAACTCGCCGCAAAGGGCACAAGGGAAGTTGTTTTGAAGGTTGTTGTTATTTTTCCCTTGGCATTTTTTATTATTTCCTCCATGAGGGTTCTAGTTCCCTAGATTCTGGTTGCCCCCAGCGGGTTGGTTTTGTTGGGGATGATTCCCTCGTTGCCCTGGGTTATTATTTTTTTGGGTTTTTCCTTTCTTTTTGGCATTATTTGACTGATGGGTCGGGTTGGCCATATTCATTTGTTTAAAATTTTGATATTGTTGAATGGGAGAGGGCTAAACAAAATTAACCCCAGCGTGTGGGTTTCCTTGTGGTGGAGCCATGGGTCATGGGGGGCCAGGAAATGGAAAGTACAGATGATGTTGTGGTAATGATTCGTAAGGTACATAGGAAGGTGTGGCACTTTCTATAGTGATTAGGGTATAATCTGAGGTAGAGGGGGTACCAGAACTTGGTTGGATAGGTGGGTGTATTGTGGATGCCGACAAGGGTCCACTTATGGGTGGAGGCAAGGCAACAGGGTATGGTTGTTGTTAAGGGGGAAGAGGATAATAAGTTATTCCTCCATATGCTGGCTGATATTGGGGTATGCCATACATGGATGGTTGTTGAGGTTGTGGGTTGTGGTGTGTGGTGTTACCAATCAATCCGTCTACTGAGTGAGACATCCCAGGTTTGTCTTATCTAAATGGTACGGGTCTTGGGAGGTCAGGTAGTACTGTGTATAAGTATCCTAACTGTGAATAGATGAGGTCCTATTGTTGAGCCTTGCTGATGGATTCTTCTTCGGATTAGGGGAAGGTGGAAGCCACATATTTATCAAGGAGAGAGACAAGTGATCTGAGAAACCAATCAAGGCATTGTTGTTTTGGTGGTTTCTGCTTTCCATAAACTATGTCGTCGACGCCACTCGTGAATGTGGTCATCGATATGTGTGGCTGAGGTTTGTTTAAAATCAGAGAGTAGTTCAAGACCATTGTCATGGCGGATTGTTAATTGAAAGAAGGTCAAAAATGCCTTGGCCAAAGACTCGAAAGTCGTATGGGACCCTGATTTATCATCTACATACCACTTGGTAGATGTGCCAGTGAGTATGCATTGAAATAATCTTAGTCGGATGGAATCATCCATGATGTTGTTTGAGGAGCACCATAGGTGGAAGGTCATAACATGGTTGGCGGGGTCGTCTCCTTCCTTTCCTTCAAATTTGGGGTTGTCTGAAGGTAGTTTGGTCAGCATTGTAGGCCATGTGGGGTCATGCAATAAGGATCATTTGAGAGTTTGGTTAGATCCGGTATGTTGAGAGAGGCCAAGTATGGCATCTTGAGTGGTGGTGGAGGATTAGTTCCAGCCTTGGTGTGAGTGTTTTTTGTACCTAACCCTTGAGGGGGACTAGGTGGGTTTGTACTTCCCCCTTGAGAATAATTTTGCCTCCCACTTCTGTGTAAAGGAGAGCGAGTGGATGGTTGACCTTGGGAAGTGGACCCAAGTAAAGTGGAACCAAGAAAAGCTGATCCCAAGATAGTAGCACTCACAGGGGTGTGAGAAGGTAAATTCAATGAGTGGGCAAGGCTAGGAACTCCCCCTAGAAGAGGAGGGAGATTTAGCAAGCGTCTAGAACGACGGGGATTCTGTGGGTCCCCTATGATGTCTGACTAGCTAAGTGGATTTGTGCGAATGGTGAGGAGAGAAATAAACAAGCAAGAGCCTTTGTTATAATTTTTTGAACCTTCACAATATATTTCTCAATCAGATGTAGTCACAAGGGAATCATATATAAAGAAATTGATAAAGAAACATACATGTGGATAGGTGGTTTTTTTCCACGTGGGAGAACAAAGAAAACAAACGCTCGTGTCCTAAAAGACATAATGTCCTTCCTCTCAAATAGCGCTGGACCTTCCAATAGCACTCAATAGTGGGGTCTGAAGCCACCGGAAGAGGAACTAGGGAAGGATGAAGTAATCAGTTATAATGAGGGGTAGAGGGTGCATATCCTGAAAGAATTGGTGATATTTCCCAATAGCCACACAAAATCCGATCAAGGTGAAATTGCAGCCCATAATTTCCACCTGGGTATATGTCCTAAAATTTGGTCACTAGGTACCTCGATCAAAGTGTGGCATTTAGATTTTCAACCTAAAAAAAGGGTCACGGGATGGATCCCATCCAAGAGGTGGGTGCCTCAAGGGGGGACACACAGAACAACCAGACCTCGGCCTTCAACCCTTCATGGGTATCTCCCTGCCTTATGGTGTAGTAAAACTTGACTTGGAGGATTTAAAAGTTCCATATTTGTCAACTTCTACTATTTTGACGATGTGAGAACTAGATAATGGGGAGTTATTTGGATGCCTATCCTCGAGATCCTACCTAGACTAAAAATTTCTTTTGGTAGCTCCTGTGGAGAAAAACTTAGTTAGTTTTTAGAAATATTTTAGGTGTGGTTGTTTGAGAGATTGGGGGTGTGAACCAACCTCATTGAAATTATGTGGAAGTGGATAGTCTCGTCAAGAAAAGGGTGGGGCGTTTTGAAATCCCAATGGAGGAAACTTACTTCAACCTCCATGATTTCTAGATAAGACTATGTGAGTGATTGATGAACTTTGTGTGTGAACAAGTGAAAGTGTGCCAATTTTTTAATAATTTAGGTGTCACCTTGCTGCATGTGGACTTCACTTGGTCCTTACAAGTTTTGATTACCTAATTTACTATGTGACACTGGTACAACCTTGTGGAATTTTAAAGTCCCTAGGAAATTAGCATGTGGACATGTGGGTCCTTAGTATTCCCTTAACTCCCTATTGTGATTTATTCTAATAAAGCTTTGAAACTATCCTAGATTGTGCACATGTGGGCATGTATGGGTCCGTTACAAAGCCTTTAAACTTCCCTAGTGATTTAATCTAAGAAAGTAAATTTCAACACTATCTTATCTTTGTAGCATGTGGGCATGTATGGGCCCTTACAATCTTAAGATGTGTTTGAAAAATAAACTAAGAGGAGTCCCGAGGGGGCTGTTGTCCTCTCCTAAAGATTTTGTCTTTTTAAGGGAGATGAAATTTTCCTTCAACCTCTTTCTGATTCTCAAGATTGCTTTGGAGCGCAAGAGAAGTGCATACTCAACGATTGATATCCAATTTCTGGTCCCAATGCAAGTTTTATATGTGATGTAGAATGATTCCCACTTAACCTTTAATCAAAGCAAGTCATCCATGTGGCAACCTGAAAATAAAAGAGGAAAAAATATGATTTTAACCCCCTAAGTGCCTATGTTTTGACTAATCCCTTTATATGGAGAGGGAATGTAAGTGTGGTGCAGATTACAATATGCATGGAATCAATTTTTAAGAAGGCTATGGGCCTTCCATAGATCACAAAAAGATTACAATGTGTATTTTTCTGCACTAGTGCGCGGGTCTCAGAGTAAACAGAGGCGCTGTGAGCGCCAATGTGTGAACTGAAAGAGACTTATGGGCACTGGTGCATAGAAGGCGCTAAACAATACAATGGTTTTGGCGCACATGCATTGAAGACACGCCTATGAATCAAAACATACATGCACTATCTGTTACACGGTCGTGAAGAAAATTTCGGATAAAATTCTCTCTGTTCAGCTTCGAATTTGGCTTTTTTCAGGTCGGCTTGGGTTGATTATGGTCCCTACAAGTTAAAGAAACAAAAAGAAGAGCTAAAATAACCCAAACGGGGTAGGAAATTGATACCTTTCCCCATTGGAGTCACCAATCTGTTGCGCCTCTTTTGTCACCTAAATGAAAAAAACATAGGTGCTTACAAGCCCAGTTGGGTTAGCTAGGTAAAACAACAATTAATATAAGAGTTAGGAACAACAAGCATGTAATATAAAGAAAAGACTAAGCTAAGAAAAATAAAAAAATTTAAACTAGAGTGCATAAGGACATTAGAACAAAGAACAAGTAAGACTCATGCCACCAATGGAAAGGATTGTATTAGTGGAAAGAAAACACCAAAGAGAAAAGGAGACTTTGGGTCCCCTCTTCCTCCAAGGGAGGGATCTTGAACCCCCAAGATTGAGTTCTTCTTACAAATTGAAAACTTGAAAGAAATGGTGAAATAATCCCAAGCTAATTCCCTCAAAAGGTGATGTGAATAGCTCCAGTGAAATACTGCGTGTATGCTCTTGACCAGGAAAGAGGATCCTCCAAGAGAATATAGGAAGCATAACAATACAAATGAATTCCTTGAAAATGTAGTGCACCCATGGCCTCTTTTTATAGCATAGCTTTGAGGTATTATTCAACCAGCTTTTAGTGTGAAAAGGGGGCTATTTAGGGCACCCTTAGGTCTTTGACCATCCACCCAGCTAGATTCAGCCGAGATTTAGATGTTAAATCGACTTGGAAGATGAACTAGAAGTGGGTGGGAAGCCGACCAACATCATAAATGCATCGTTCTAAGGTGTGCATGGATTTTAGCATCCACAGTTGTGCCTCAGGCGCATACATGCTTTTCTAGCATTTTCGACTGGTGCACATGCACGCGCTTCCTGCATATCCTTAACACATTCTGATTTTATAACTGGTTGTATAGTTTTGGACCTTTTGGAAATGCATTTTTGGTAATTTTTGGTCCATGGGTGAACTAATAATTGTTTGAAGATGCTGGATTCCTGTAACCATTTGCGGACGAAATTTCAGTGATAATAGTCGGCCCATGGGTTTACCCATGTTTAGGCCCAATTTTGTAATATAAATAGATGTCTAGGCGATGTAAGGATAGATATGAGAGAGGCATCTATGTGATGGAATGCTAAGTGCTAGATGTTGGATCTATGTGATCAACAATTGTAAGTTCTTTGTGTGTATTGTGTAAGAATTGCAAAGCTAAGTGCAAGTGATTGTAGGAATGCTTGGTGTTGTACCCTAGCTCGAGAAGAAGGAGGATCTGGTGAAGGGCACACAGATCTCCTGTATTCTGTAGATTAAGATTTTGATGCTACGTGCCTGTAAGAAGCTTTACAGAAGATAATAAAGAAGAAGAGTTGGTGTGCATAGCCCCAGGGTGGGGGTGAACCACATATACGCTATGTGCTCTACTTTGTACAATGTGTTGGTGTATTTATGTGTTATTTGCTAAGTGCTTTGATATAGATAGATAGATCTATTGATGCTTTGTACTTAATGGTGTATATGGATGCTAGATCTTAACTATGTGAGTGTACTTAGTGCTTGAATCTACTAGATCTAATCCATTTATTTATGCTTAGTGCTTAAATACATTAGATCAAGGTGAATGCTGTGATGTTATGTTTTATCTATGAAGTAGATATTGGTTAAGTATTGATGAACTAATAGTGATAAGTGACCTATTAAGTATTACAATCATAGATCTGTGTCCAAACTAAGGTTGCAGACACTAGAGTCCTGCAACCACCCCTGCCTCTACCTTGGGTGAGACTTAATCTGCTTCGTAGGTGTTGTCAAAAGGGCTGGTAGTTAGGGTTTTGTTGGGGCGTTTTTGTAGCGTTGAACCCTGGGTCTACCCCTATGCCAACAAATGGTTTCGTTGTCGCGCCCTGAAACCATGATTGTTGGGAACTGAGAAAGAAGAAGCTTTGTGCAAAGATTTGACCTGAACCTTTGAAAGCTCCGTGCATATATATGTTTCCCTAGTGCGCAAAATTCTACTAGACTTGTGAAGCTCCGTGCCAAGAAAAGAGGCCAGATCTGAAGAAAAAGAGGTAATATCTGCAAGCTCTATACTCTGATAAAGGTAAGAATAGTGAAAAGTTTTAGATCTGAAATCTTTGTGCTCTATAGAAGTAAGATAAGTGAGATTTTTTTCTTTAACAGTATGAATCTGGGTATGCTTGATAGATTCTGTCCTAGTTTGAAAACTAGGGTACTGGTAGATGAAAGAAGACTTGATATGAGTAGATCTGATAATAATAGTGAAATATATGTTATACCTATGCATATAAAGAATAGTTGGACTAACAAATGGATGCAAGATCCTAGAAATAATTTGTTGCAGGTTAGATCCTATGATCCTAGTGCGCAGTACAGGAGAAGTTGGGAATCATTTAAAATAAAGAGAGGATTAACCCTATGTTACAGTTGTAGAAGACCAGGACATATTGCTATGGAATGCCCTGGAAGAAGACCTAGTTGTCTTTGTTGTAAAGCTATGGACCATGAAGTATTAGATTGCCCTATAATTATTGCTAGAGTTGAAACAATGAATCTGAATCAAGAAAACCCTAAGGAAGATCCAGAAGATAAGGTTATGGAAGAATCCTAGAAAGAATTATAGAAAGTATTGCTACAGATGAACGAAACCCTGAATGACCACCGACATCTCATGTTATCAGAGATCTTCAAAGAAAAAGAATTCATTGAAGCAAGAATAGGTGACTTCGACGCTGACTGTGTTCTGGATGAGGAAACACAGGTGAATGTTATGAAAAAAAGAACTTGGGAACTTTTAGGAATGCCTGCTATGTTTCCTTCACTGGGAGGAATAGGATTATTCTGAGGAAAGATGATAAAACTATGTGGGAGGCTTGCTCAGATACCTATGAATGCAAAAGGAACTTCGATAGAAGAAGATTTTGATATTATTAAATTTACTGAGGACAACGCTCCATTTACCATGTTACTTGGAAAACCTTGGATTGATAGAGATTGAGCCAGACGAAAGGAAGAAGAAGAAGTCTTAGAACAGAAGAAGAAAAAGTTCAAAGATTTTATAACTAGAAGGATCACACACTTGATGGAAGAATAGGAGAACAGATCGCAGCTATTTAACAAAAGCGACATAGATGTCGAAGTTGCAAGAACACTAGAGGACCCACAGAAGACTGAAATACCTATGCTAGATAAAGAAGAAGTATTACCTTTGAATCCTAGGGAAGAATCTCAACAACACTAAGTCACTGTGTCAAAATAAGATAAGAATCAAAATGGAAAGAGGAATACCGAGACGAAGCTCACTAGAAAGAAGGCTATAAAACTAAGTAAGAAGAGAGCTAAGATTGAAAAGCTGCAGAAATATCCAGAAGGAACCTTACAGAAGGAATATTTACAAAATTGGAGCTTCACCGGGATATCAGAACCATGACACATGACACTTAGCCATGGCGGAGAAATATAGCCATTGGGGACATCATAATTGTTCGATTGACACTCCGAATGGATGGAAAGGCATTTATGGTTCGCCACCAAACCGTTAGACCGTGCCATAATGGACCGAAAAATGTTAATGAAGGCTTCATACCCGTTCCTAAGTTACCTATTTATCCCGTTGCACCATGCACCAAGAACACTTTCTTCTAACTGAGAGTTTGAGCTCGCCGACTAAGTGGATTTTTCACAGTGATCATCACACTCTTTCTGTCTATTTCATTGTAGTTTCTAAGTTAATCTTGAACCCGATATCATTAATCCCTAGAGAGTATGTCCAAGGAGCTCAACGCAGTCCAAGAATCTGTCACAGAAGTACTCCTTGACCTGAATACTGAAAGAGTCATGTCAGAGAGAGGATTATTTGTAGAGGTCCAAGCATCATCCACGAGAACAGTGCAAGTGTCTCCATCGACTGCTCACACAGCTGGACCATCCCGACCATCAGATGAAAAGTGACCCAAACATAGGGATGAATTAGCAAATTCCAAATTTATCCCAAACATATTACCCACCTACATTCCACCTCTAAGCAGTGTAGTAAATCGAGAAAGTGTGCCCAGATATTTTGAGTACACCTTGGTTACAACATACCTCCCGAAGGGGATACGTATAGTTCGAGTAGATAAGGACAAGATCGTAGCATTGAAGTTCAATGAATTCAACCTCAGAGATCAGAAGGTATATAGCATGCTTGCCCCGTATAAATACTTGACCAAGACGAAGGGAAAGAACTCTAAGCTAATCCCCCAGTCGTGGATGATGAACCTGGCGTAGTCCACCCTATTGAATTTCATGAAGATTCCACACTTTGGTAGACACCAAGAGGTCAATGCCTGTGTCAAGTTGTTTCTCTCTTGTTATCATGGTGGCTATTTGTGGCTAAATTGTTGTATCACAGTTGATCCGACCTTGATCCATCGGATCACAGGGTTGAGTATGCAAGGCCCTGGCCCACAAGAGTTTTACCCAGGAAAAACCAAAGATCGTGCACTAGCACAGAGGATCAAAGAGACATATGATGATGTTGAGAAAGGAACGCGAGGCTACAAGGTATCTTCTATCTAGAGTGGCATAGTATGCCTTTCCTGTCAACTAATTGTAGGGAAGTTAGTAAGGAAGAACCAACCTACACAAGTCACCAGCTTTGTAGTTGACTTCACAGGGAAGTGTTCGAAAGGCCTATAGATGAACTAGGTGAAGTACCTAGTGAACCAGTTGGAACTTAACTGCAAAGAAGCGCAATATCAAGGTTATGAATTCCATTTTAGTTGGCTTTTAATCCTTATCGCATTTGTTGTCTGGGAGATGCCGAAAGGTGCGACCTTCCTTGACTTCGAGCCATTTGAACCGTTGGCCACGAAGTTTAGTACATTGTGGTATTCAAGCAATATGAATAAACAGTGGAAGTCAAATGCTATTTTTCATACCTACTACAATCAGCTGAAGATATCCATACAGTCTGAGCCTCGCATGACTCCGAACACTCTACACCGATTCAAGCCTTTGATGAAGTTCAACGTGGATCGACATTTCATTTATATTATAGTGCGCGTTGATGAACATAAGCAACAACTTCAGTCCTACTACAAACTGACAGAGGAGGACCTGGAGGAGATCACTAAGGACTGGTCGACGGACCTCCTTATTCTAGCAGACCCTATGGAGATATCTGACATAGACATCCAAAAAACATCACATGATACACCCGGACCCAGCAAGACAAAGAATACGGAAGAGGTCCAAGAAGTAGACAGTGCATCCATGAAGATTGCTTCCATATCACCAGAACGAGGAGGTGATGGTGAAGAGTTAGATGATAAGGAAGTTGAACAGAAGAAAGGATATGAGGTTGATCCCCTGAAGAAGAGGAAGGGTTCACCTCTGAAACCTTCATCTCGGAAGAAATCAAAATCCATCGTGACCAAGATGCAGACTACACTCACTCCTCGTGATTTTGATTTCATCATAGTAGCCCTGAATGATGCTTCACTAGAAATAGCAGAGAAACAATAAGCTAAGAAGGAAGAGATGTACAATATAATTGAGGTTGAGATCCAAGGGGTACAACAGGCCCTACAATCTAGCCATGTAGTCTCTACTGCGCCCTTGCCATCAGGAGAACCAGAGTTGGGAGATGAGCCAGCCCAACTCCACCGACTAGCTGATACAGTTGAAGAGCGCCTTTAACGAGCACATGAAGAAACAGAAAAATCCACCCAGGCCTTGAAGAAAGTGCAAGGCATACTTATAGAGAAACACAATCCTACAGAATAGGAAAAGGTTTCTCTCCAAGCGAAGTTCGTGGAATAAAAATCCCAGATGCAACAATGAAAGGAACAGTTTCTCACAGAGCAACTTGAAGTGAAGGAAGCGGTCAACAGAGAACTTCTCTATGTGAAAATCTTAGAAATCAAAGCAGAAGACCGAGTTACAAAGTAGGTATAACAGCTCGCAGAAGCCATATAGGAGCTACAACAATGCATAGCAGACTTGGAGCTATGCACTGTGCCCGAAACCTCGCAAGATGTAAGGGACCAAAGAGAAGCATCTGCTCGCAGTGCAGTTGAGAGACTAAAAGCCCTTGCTATGGAATGCAAGAAGTTGAGTGCCCGCAGTGCCCTGACATATGAACAACTTGCTGAGAATCCATAATTAAAGACACTGGAGTCACAACTCTAGGAAGTGAAGAAGCAATCAAAGACACTACAAGCGCAGTTGAAGCTCCTGTCAATTGTGGAAAGAATGAAGCGATCTCAAGAAAAAGGCACCTCCCAACAACAAATCCACACTATACAAAGCAAAGTTATGGAAGTAACTCAAAGGCTCCAACCTATACATGACAAGGCTTGCCAATTGTTTACAAAAGTAGAAGGTAGAGGAACAAAAATGGAACAGGATGTCACTGCAGCTAAACAGTGCCTAGAAGGACCCGTCAATGACGTAGTCATCCAATAATTTACTGAATAGGAGGTCATGGCACAGTAACAATTCGAAGCATCTCAAGCCAAGATCGAGGCATTTGAAGCAGAACTAGTCATACCAGAGTGACTTGGGATGATTCATAGGTGAGTGTTGGGGGCTTGTTGGCCCTTGACCAAGTTTTGAGGGTTCTTGGTCATGATTGACCATTTTTGGGACTTCGACAGGCTGACGAAGGAGGAGCGCAAGACAAAGCAGAGATCACGGGATCTCGGCCCCTTTTTGGGTCCTTTTTGGGTTATGGGATTATGTAACGTGCATGGGATGTCATCCCATGGGTTTACCCATGTTTAGGCCCGATTTTGTAATATAAATAGATGTCTAGGCGATCTAAGGATATACATGCGAGAGGCATCTATGTGATGGAATTATAAGTGCTAGATGTTGGATCTATGTAATCAACAGTTGTAAGTTATTTATGTGTATTGTGTAAGACTTGCAAAGCTAAGTGCAAGTGATTGTAGGAAGGCTTGGTTTTGTACCCTAGCTCGAGAAGAAGGAGGATCTGGTGGAGTGCGCACAGATCTCCTGTCCTCTATGGAGTAGGATTTTGATGCTATGTGCCTATAAGAAGCTTGACCAAAGATAATAAAGAAGAAGAGTTGGTGGACGTAGCCCTAGGGTGGGGGTGAACCATGTATATGTTGTGTTCGCTGCTTTGTGCAATGTGTTGGTGTATTTATGTGTTATCTGCTAAGTGATTTGATATAGATAGATAGATATGTTGATTCTTTGTGCTTAATGGTGTATATTGATGCTAGATCTGATCTATGTGAGTGTACTTAGTTCTTGAATCTGCTAGATCCGATCCATCTATTTATGCTTAGTGCTTAAATACATTAGATCAGGGTGAATGTTGTGATGTTCTGTTTTATTTGTGGAGTAGATATTGGTTAAGTATTGATGAACTGACAGTGCTAAGTGCCCTATTAAGTATTACAATCACAGATCTGTGTCCCAGCTAAGGTTTTAGACACTAGAGTCCTACAACCACCCCTGCCTCTACCTCAGGTGAGACTTCATCTACTTCACAGGTGTTGCCAAAAGGGTCGATAGTTAGGGTTTTGTTGGTGCGATGTTGTAGCATTGAACCCTGGGTCTGCCCCTGTGCCAACAATATTGATGAGTCATAGTTGATGAGTAGGTGACACATGATTGGTACATACTTGGTACATGGTTGGATGCACTTGTTTATGGTACAAGTTGATTATAGGTTGTTTGGTACAGGTTGGTGCATGGTTGATGCACATGTTTATGGTAGAGGTTGATTACAGGTTGAGGTACAGGATGATGCATGGTTGATGCATGGTTTAGGTTTATTGGTACAAGTTTACAACAGTATATGTCACACTAATAGTGTGACAGTGGTTCCATCATTCTACTTATATTTCAAGGCAGTTGGACGAGGCAAGGACAGGTGGTTGTAGCCGAAGAACATAGGGGGTTGTAGCCTCCTTCTAGTTGTAGCTAGAGAATTGGGGATTTGGAGCTTCCCTCAGGTTGTAGCCTGAGAAAGTCGAAGGTTGGAGCCTCCTTCCAGTTGCAGTTGGAAAACAAAGGAATTTGGTGCTTCCAATGAATGTAATTCTTCAAGACATATAAGAAAAAACATTATGTGTTTTTCCCCCACTTTGGGTTTCCACGAAAAACATTGGTGTATTGTGTATGTGTATGATTGTTCATTTATTCATTTCTCATTATTGGATGATAATTCTACATTGATATAACACTTGGATTATTTGGTTAAAAAGAATTATAATTGTTGTATTACTAATTCACCCCCCCTCTTAGTAATCCAACAATTGGTATCAGAGAAGGTTTGTTCAAAAATCAGTTTAACCACTGACAGGTAGATCATGGAGAGTAACAACTTGTATGAAAATGGAATACCACAGTTTGATGGACATAAGTATGCTTTTTGGAGTATAAGGATGAAGACATATATAAAGGCACATGGATTTTAAATTTGGCAATCAATTGTAGATGGATACACAACACCAACAGTTCCTCCAACAAATGACAAAGCAGTGAAACTCGGTCAAAATAATTCTAAAGCCACAAATGCACTTTTGAATGGTCTCAGTGAAACAATATTCACCAAAGTTGCACATTGTAAATCCGCTAAAGAGATTTGTGACAAGCTTCGAAATATTTATGAAGAAGATTCAAAAGTGAAAGCAGCAAAGCTTCAAACTTAAAGAGGTCAGTTCGAACAACTAAAGATGAAGGAATATGAGAATATTGCAGCCTACTTCTTACAAGTCGATGAAACAGTGAATGCAATCATAGGATTGGGAGAAGAAATCAAAGAATCTTTAATTTTTCAAAAGGTACTAAGATCTCTTCTTATGATATTTGACTAAGATATCAGCACTAGAAGAAAGATCAGATCTAAACTCGATAAGCATGGACGGACTGCATGGAATCTTCACAACATATGAAATGATAACTGAACAAGAAAATCCAGATGTAAAAGAAGTAGCCTTCAAAGAATCCAAAATATCAAATCAAAAGGAAAAGAAACAAGAAGAACATAGCAGCAACAGTGACGTCTCAGAAGATGATGAAGAAGTGGCCAACTTCATCAAAAGAATGAACAATGGAACCGACGGTAGGTATAGAGGTAAGCTTCCTTTAATTTGTTTTAATTGTGATGGTATTGTTCATTTTGCTAAAAAATATCCTCATAATAAAAAGAGAAATAATGAAGGTTACTCAAAAGGAAAACAAACATATAAAGGCAAAAGAACTACAAAAAAAGTTTTCAAGAAAAGATTACGCACCAAAGAAGACATCTCATCATCAGATGAAGATGAATTCAGTGACAGTGAGACATGAAGAGTTCTATTCATGGCAGTAGAAGACTCTAATAAAGAAGACTCTGAAGAAGAATATGAAGAAGACGAAGAAGAATATGAAGAACTCGAAGAAGAAATTGAAGAGGAAAAACTTGACTACTGAGAAGAATTGATGTGTTCCATAGAAGTCATCAGAAGAGAAAACAAGAAAAACAAGAAACTACAAGCGAAACTAGACAAGAAATAATATACTCAAGAACTAGAACAAATGATAAAAAATTTGAAGGTTCAAATAGAAGAAGATAAAAGAATTGAAGAAGCACTCAAAGAACAACTAGAAGAAAAGGACAAGAACATTGGAAATTTGGAAGCAGATATTGTCACATGAAGAAAGGATATTCAAAAGAAAAATATGCAGAATAGCTCAAAAGTTTTGGATGAAATTATCAGCAGTCAAAAATCTCATCTTGACAAGTCCGGACTTGTATAAAATCAGACAGAAAAGGGATCAAGCCCCAAAACAACAGAGCAAGAAACATATCCAAAAAACTATTCAGAAACAATCAAAGGGGATAGGAAGATATACAAGGAAGATTACATGGACACTCCTCCACCGAGAAGATTCAGATTTCAAAATAAAAAATAGACAGATAGGCCTTAGGAAGAAGAAGGATTCATAAGAGCACCTCCTTTCATAATATCTTCAACTCCCATGTATCAAACTATATTTTTTGGTTTATGTTATGCATGTAATAATTTTGGACATAAAGATGTGAATTGGAAAGCTGACAACAAGAAGATAAACAACTTTGAAAGTCATACACAAAAGGGTTATCCAAGAAGGCCTAGTGAAACACAAAGACGAATTTACAATAGGTTTGAAAATTTGAGGACTGAAGTGGAATGTTACAAATGTAACAAATTTGGACACATGGCCAAATATTGCAGAATGATAGAACCTCCTAGAGAACCACAAAATAATAACAACAGTCACAGATAGGAACCTCAGAAAAGGACATGGATAAGAAAGAAGAATCAGTATAGCAATGAAGAATGCACACTCACTCTACAAGCTAAGAAGAAGAAACATGGTTGGTATGTTGATAGTGGTTGTTCAAAACACATGACAGGTGATATAGACAGGTTTCTTACATTAAGAAAGGACAGAGATGGATCAGTCTCCTTCGGAAATGATGATTTAGCTAAAATCATTGGAAAAGGCACAGTCAGAATTGGGAACAAGAATATAAAGGAAGAAAATGTTCTACTAGTATAATATATGAAACATAATATTCTAAGTGTGATTCAAATGTGTGACCAAGGTCATAATGTTACTTTCTATTCACAAAAGTGCAAGATAAGAAAATAAGGTTAAGGAAAATTGATTGCTGCAATTGCAAGAACTTCAAGAAACATATATGTGTTAAGTGAAATTGGAAATGAAAAGTGTTTTCTAGGAAAGAAAGATGAAAGTTGGTTATGGAATAGAACAATGGGTCACATACAATTTGATAACCTTGTCAAAGTCAGAAAAAGAGAAGTAGTCAGAGAAATGCCCTAGATCACAAAACCAACCAACACTTTATGCAAGCATTGTCAACAAGGAAAGAAAACAAAGATCGGGTTCAAATCAAAGGAATATTCAACGATAAGATCACTGGAAATTGTGCACACTGATCTAGTTGGACCAACTACAACAAAGGGTTTAAAAGGTGAGAAATACTTTATGTTATTAGTTGATGATTATAAAAGA
>SNQJ01S0015025.1:296045-315976 GCA_010110895.2 Picea sitchensis | reverse complement strand
GTTATCACTCCAAGAAACTCTTTAGGGTTGTAAGCTAAAGATGCTTGGTAACTTAAGAAATTTGATAAATAGGTATACTTGGATCAATGGGATAACTCAGTGGCTAATGAGAAGAACAACTTATCATGCATTCGAATGAACCAATGCTTTTAAAAATCAATAATCGGATAGATAAATTGGAATGGGGTATGAAGAATACTTGTCTAGATAACCAAGTACATTAACATGCAGGGTCATACAAGATAGTAAGAGATCCTTTAATTCAAATTCATGAGCTTAATAAGAAGATAACAGTTCTTAGAAGCTGAGATAAATTGAAGTAAAGTACAGAGCAATGAAATACATGAACAAATCTAACATTGATAGAAAAATAAGACTGTGATTCTATTAAGATAAGAGTCTTAGTACAATAGGAAAAATTGTATCCAGGATTGAATCCCATAGTTCAACTTATGTCTTCAGCTTTATAACTTTTACAATACAGTATCTAGATCCTAAAAGAATGGATCAGATATACTAAATATAGAAAGTCAAAACTAGATTTACAAAAGATAAGGAATGATCCTCAAGATGAGGTCAATTCCACATTTGATGGTCTTCATATGATGTAGAGTCCTTGTGCAGTGCAGATTAGCCTTCCAAGGTTGTTCAATGACACTTAAAAGAGATAAGACTTCGAATTTGCTGAGTTGTGAAAAAACCTTAATTTGTTTCCACCCAAATAGGTACCAAAACCAACTTGAATACCTCTTCTAACCCTTTTACATCAAAACTGGATCTTGGATCTAACTCTATAATTCAACATCTATCCTTTAAAAGAGTTTTCAAGTGATTTGGATTAACAAAACTTCGATATGGGAAAAATTTCACCTTTTCTATCCAGTGACAGGTTTTGTTGGTTAACTTCAAGAAAACCTAGGTGTCTTAACCACTGAAAGCTCTGCTTTCAGTGGTTAATGAACAGTCGTCCTGTTCGCCTAAACCACCGAAAGCTCTTCTATCACCAAAATTTCAAAATTGCAAAAATTGAAATACCTTGTTGCTCCGATGAGTGTTCAAGGCTTCTTTGATGATGTTGGTCCTTTTACAGGGCTTGAAACTTTGATTTTCTATGTAGAAAGCTTTGTTTCCATCTCTAGAAAAGTGGCCAATTCTTCTAGGGTTTCCAACCCTAAGTGTTTGAGAGTTGGAGTCTGAGTCTCTTTCATCTTCCACCTTAGGAGTCTAAGTTTTCTATTCAGCTTCGTGTTCTCTTTGATTAACAATTCATTTCTATCTAGAGTCTTATCATGATTCTCCATGACCTCCTGACTGATATGACACAATTCCACATTCTTATCAACGAACTCTGAGTTTTTCTTCTTGATTTGTTTCTCAGAGGCTTCTAAATCATAAACCTTCTTAAGAAGTTGGTTTTTCTTTTGTGATCTAGTTGGTGTTGGCTTGCTGGCAGATGGGTCAGCCACAGGTGTACTCTATTCTTCTAGAGGGATAGGAGTAGGAAGATTAGGGTAGTCATCAACAACTTGACCAGTTTGTTCTCCACCTTGTGTTTCTATCTGTTCTTGTTCAGGTTCAGAGTCACTGTATGGTAGGTTCAAGGGGTTATCTCCCTCAGCAAAACCCTCTGTTTGCTCACATTCTTTTAAAAAAATTAGTTTCCTTTTGGCTCTCTTTCGTTTGGTAGAGGATGACTCTGTTGGCTCCTTTGAAGGTGAGATAGCCCTTCTCTTTCTTCGACTTCTTTTAGGAGTAAGGGAATTATTTGTAGCAGACTTCTTTCCCTTCTTATCCTGTTGAAGATCAGTTGGGAACTCATTCCAGAATAGGAAATTATTCCAGTCAACTTCTTTCTTTCTCCTGGATTCCTTAACTATGAGTGTGATTAACCCCTGGTGTGACAACCTACTGGCCACTTTGTTAGACTTCACCTTGACCTGTCTTTCCATCTTAGTGAGTGCTTTGTGTAGGTAGAAGGGTAGGTTAATGGGTGACCTGCCTGTGAAATGGTTCAACATTTTGAAGTGGTATAACATAACCCTATTGTATCTGCCTTCACAAGTAATGTATGCAAAAATGGCCTTCAACAGAGACAACCATTTTGGCTCGAGAAATGACATTGGTATGTATTTCTTCAAGATTAGGGTCTTATGTTGAGGCTGCAAATATGATCTGAACTCAATGTTTGCTGGTACAATTTTCTTAAACCAACATTCCCCTATTTTAGGGAGGCCAGTGATCTCTGTGATGGCTGCCTCATCAACCACAAATTCCTCCTTGACTATAACAACCATCCTCCCATCACATGACAGGGAAAAATCTTCTGAGAGTTGTTGATGGAAGTCATCTAGCTTCTCACAGTATGAGAACACACCAACCAGTTTGAAAAAGTCGGCCACTTCAGGGTGTGCCTCCAAATACCAAGTCCCATCTAGTTCGGACCTGAGAGTTGGTCTAGCTTTCAGCATTTGATGAGTTGGTTGAACTGTCCCTACAATTTAGCCAAAAACCTGCGAACTGGGAGACAAAACACTTAAATTGCAGAGGACACAGAGGGTGTATGTCAAGTTATAAGGCATAGAGCAGGGGTGACTTAGAGTTTGATTAAAATAGACCAAATCTTCAACAGATTCTAATAAAAAATGCAGGCTTGATTATAGCTGAGAACTCAACTTAATGCAACAGATATAATTGAACTCAGGCTTGAAATAATCTAATGCAACCTGAAGAATGGGGCCTTTTCGAATTGGATGACAGATGGAGTAGTAACCAACAAAAGAAATCGACCTTCATATGGAAATAACGACGATTGATTGCAGATTTTGGGTTTGTTAATGAAATCACGGGATTCCATATAATGCACACAACTTCAGACTTGATTTCTAAATCAATGGATTTGAAAAGATGGTTAAATGGAATCATTACGAACATATCTTCTCAGGACTTGAAGTTATGAAAGGCCATGTGAATCATCAATACAGTTAGTTGAAAATCAACTCATAAATTTTTGTGTTATGCCAATCTTTACTTCGAAATGAAAAGTGGTAGTTTGAAAGTACTATAGAGCATAAAAACCCCGATCAGATGTAATGATGCCATCTTACCTCACCAATTCCTTCAATTTTCGGTAGTTATCACTTCATGATTGTGCTAGCTGACAGCTAGATCATGCGAAAACATGGGCCTTGTTTTTTCCACGTTGACACATTTTCGGTGGTTAATCAGGCTTTATTTTTCCCTTTTAACCACTGAAAGCCAAGGCTTTCGGTGGTTAATGAATGCTTCACAGGTTCGCCTACCACCAAAACCTGAAATTCTCCCTTTTGCTTAAGAAAATTAAATCCAATGTTTGTTCCAAGATTATTTACAAATAATAGGCTCTCTAACAAGCCTATACAAATTTAGAAATAATTTTTTGGAGTTCTCTCTATCACCTTAAAATGACAATTTTGACTTTGCTAGTTTAGGAGATAACAACTGGCTCCTACTCTGGGATGGAATCCTCCCAATGAGGTTCCAAGAACAAGCAGACCTATGCCTGTCCATTAACTTAAAAAAATTTCCACCAATCATTTACAATTTGTATTGTGTCAGTCAATTGGGCTATGGAGTCATCTGTCCTGAGCAACTTATCTTCAAACAACCTGTAGCCTATTGTGCGTATTCAACCAATAAATGAAAACAATCTAAGTGCTCATATGAAGAGCTTATTCTTCTGCCTATCCCCACTGCTAACCAAATCTAAAATTTGTCCAGGTAAACACAAATTTCCATAACAATCATTTGAGCAACTTCAAAACCATGATGACTTTATCTCTAACACTGCTTAATAGAAAATAACTTAAACATATCAGCAGTAGTAAATAAGCTTTCAGAAATTTATACTAACCCATGGAAATTGATGAATGAAGGAAATCTAGAACTTTAATAGGGTTTGAAATAAGTAATTCTATCAAATCGGGCACCAGGTCTCTAAAATCAAGATCAAAAGCATTCTGATTCATGAAAAATGACTACCCTTCCATGACTGGCTCTCTATTTGTAGATCGATGTCTTCCTTGGAAGTCTTCTTGCTGTCCCAACTGAGAACTGAATGTGAACTGTTCTTCCTCTGTCAAATGAAAATACAAACTCAATTGTTGATCAAAAACTTTATGTTCTTCACCTTTCTCCTCATATCTGCTGAAAACTGCCTTGGTCTGCAAATCAAAAGATGATGGCTACCTTTAAAATCTACTGCAGATCTGAGACCGTCACCTGCTAATGTGTCAATCTAATAATCATATTTGGGGTTTTCAAAGGGGACAATCTCATCTTCATGACAACCTAAAATAGTAGATGCGTTTGATACAATGTCAAAAGTATCAATGCTATGGTTATCCACCTGAAGATCACCAATATCTTGGTTACAATGATAGATGTCTCCTGTTGCAACATACTCTTTGAAGTTATCACTAAGCACATCATGTATACATTCATTATCATCTATCTGTGTAGCTAAAGGAACCAACTCTTTGAATTCATAACAATCATACTTAAGGATGGTAAGAGAGCATTCAGTTTCTTTATTATTCATTTGTAGTTCATGTTGATGGGAAAACACAACATCTTGAGGATCATTAAAGGGTTGTTGTATATTATGAGGGAGAGCTCTTTCTATATTTACATCTTCAAGCTTACGATGTAATTCATATTCATCACAGCAATTATCAAATGCAAACTCATCTAAAAAATACCTTTTGCAATTCTCAGTGAATGCTTTGTGAAAATCCTTCAATGATGAAATACTGGAAGGAGGTAAAGAAAAATACCACTGATGTGCATCACCATACAATGAAAACATGAACATCTTCATGCTTTAGATCTAATAGATCCATGCACTCATGAAACTTGAGGAGGTGTTCTACAAGATTGTCTTCTTTTCTCTCTTTGAAGATAGGCAGAAAATCTCCCCATTCCGACATATTAGGTACTGGATGTGGGAAACTAGTAACTGAAGAAAAATTTAGAGGTGCAAACCTCCAAGCCAAAAGAGCAGAAAACGCTTTTGACATCTGAATGTTGTGGAGTCGCCACTGAATCCGTCCTTCATGGA
Organism: Picea sitchensis; assembly: GCA_010110895.2. Taxonomy (NCBI): domain Eukaryota; kingdom Viridiplantae; phylum Streptophyta; class Pinopsida; order Pinales; family Pinaceae; genus Picea; species Picea sitchensis. The sequence continues at coordinate 310,881 of SNQJ01S0015025.1, read as the reverse complement.
GTCGCCAGATAGATGATTACAACTGAATATATGTCCAAACTTTGTCTATCATTAAAGCTGGATCTTGTCGTCTCCCAAGGAAGCTGAGCTTCAAACTCCTCTCCCCGACAGCGGTGCCAATTTGTTATCACTCCAAGAAACTCTTTAGGGTTGTATGCTAAATATGCTTGGTAACTTAAGAAATTTTATAAATAGGTATACTTGTATCAATGGGATAACTCAGTGGCTAATGAGAAGAACAACTTATCATGCATTCGAATGAACCAATGCTTTTAGAAATCAATAATTAGATAGAGAAAATGGAATGGGGTATGAAGAATACTAGTCTAGATAACCAAGTACATTAACATGCAGGGTCATACAAGATAGTAAGAGATCCTTTAATTCAAATTCATGAGATTAATAAGAAGATAACAGTTCTTAGAAGCTGAGCTAAATTGAAGTAAAGTACAGAGCAATGCAGTACATGAACAAATCTGACATTGTTAGCAAAAGAAGACTCTGATTCTATTAAGATAAGAATCTTAGTACAATAGGCAAAATTGTATCCAGGATTGAATCCCATAGTTCAACTTATGTCTTCAGCTTTATAACTTTTACAATACAGTATCTAGATCTTGAAAGAATGGATCAGATATACTAAATATAGAAAGTCAAAACTAGATTTACAAAAGATAAGGAATGATCCTCAAGATGAGGTCAATTCCACATTTGATAGTCTTCAGATGATGTAGATTCCTTATGCAGTGAAGATTAGCCTTCCAAGGATGTTCAGTGACTCTTGAAAGAGATAAGACTTCGAATTTGCTGAGTTGTGAAAAAACCCTAATTTGTTGCCACCCAAATAGGTACCAAAACCAACTTGAATACCTCTTTAACCCTTTTACATCAAAAGTGGATCTTGGATCTGACTCTATAATTCAACATCTATCCTTTAAAAGAGTTTTCAAGCGATTTGGATTAACAAAAATTCGATCTGGGCATAATTTCACCTTTTCTGTCCAGTGACAAGTTTCGGTGGTTAAATTCAATAAAAACTAGGTGTCTTAACCACCGAAATCTCTGCTTTCGGTGGTTAATGAACAGTCATCCTGTTTGCCTAAACCACCGAAAACTCTTCTTTCACCAAAATTTCAAAATTGCAAAAATTGAAATACCTTGTTGCTTCAATGAGTGTTCAAGGCTTCTTTGATGATGTTGCTCCTTGTACAGGGCTTGAAACTTTGATTTGTTGTGTAGAAAACTATGTTTCCATCTCTAGAGAAGTGGCCAATTCTGCTAAGGTTTCCAACCCTAAGTGTTTGAGAGTTGGATTCTGAGTCTCTTTCATATTCCACCTTAGGAGTCTAACCTATATATTCAGCTTAGTGTTCTCTTTGATTAACAATTCATTTCTTTCCAGAGTCTTATCATGTTTCTCCATGACCTCTTGACTGATATGACACAATTCCAGATTCTTATCAACTAACTCTGTGTTTTTCTTCTTGATTTGTTTGTCAGAGGCTTCTAACTCATAAACCTTCTTAAGAAGTTGGTTTTTCTTCTGTGATCTAGTTGGTGCTGGCTTGCTGGTAGATGGCTCAGCCACAAGTGTACTCTGTTCTTCTAGAGGGGTAGGAGTATGAAGATTAGGGTAGTCATCAACAACTTGACCAGTTTGTTCTCCACCTTGTGTTTCTGTTTGTTCTTGTTTAGGTTCAGAGTCACTGTATGGTAGGTTCAAGGGGTTATCTCCCTCAGCAAAACCCTCTATTTTCTCACCTTCTTTGCCAAATTTTAGTTTCGTTTTGGCTCTCTTTCATTTGGCAGAGGATGACTTTGTTGTCTCCTTCGGAGGTGAGATAGCCCTTCTCTTTCTTAGACTTCTTTTAGGAGTAAGGGACTTCTTTGTAGCAGACTTCTTTCCCTTCTTATCCTATTGAAGATTAGTTGGGAACTCATTCCATAATAGGAAATGATTCCAGTCAACTTCTTTCTTTCTCAAGGATTCCTTAACTATGAGTGTAATTAACCCCTGGTGTGACAACCTGCGGGCCACTTTGGTAGGCTTCACCTTGACCTGTCTAGCCATCTTAGTGAGTGCTTTGTGAAGGTAGAAGGGTAGGTTAATGGGTGACCTGCCTGTGAAATGGTTCAACAGTTTGAAGTGGTAGACCATAACCCTATTGTACCTGCCTTCACAAGTAATGTATGCAAAAATGGCCTTCAACAGAGCCTACCATTTTGGGTTGAGAAATGACATTGGCATGTCTTTCTTCCAGATGAGGGTCTTATGTTGAGGCTCCAAATATGATCTAAACTCAATGTTTGCTGGTACAGTTGTCTTAAACCAACATTGCCCTGTTCTAGGGAGGCCAGTAATCTCTGTGATGGCTGCCTCATCAACCACAAATTTATCCTTTCCTATAACAACCATCCTCCCATCATATGATAGGGAAAAATATTATGAGAGTTGTTGATGGAAGTCATCCAGCTTCTCACAGTATGAGAACACACCAACCAGTTCAAAAAAGTCAACCACTTCAGGGTGTGCCTCCAAATACCAAGTCCCATCTGGTTCAGACCTGAGAGTTGGTCTAGCTTTCGGCATTTGATGAGTTGGTTGAAATGTCCCTACAATTTAGCCAAAAACCTACGAACTGGGAGACAAAACACTTAAATTTCGGAGGACACAGAGGGTGTATGTCGATTTATAAGGCACAGAGCAGGGGTGACTAGGAGTTTGATTAAAATAAACCAAATCTTCAACAGATTCTAATAAAAAATGCAGGTTGATTATAGATGAGAACTCAACTTAATGCAACAGATATAATTGAACTCAAGATTGAAAGAATCTAATGCTACCTGAATACTTGGGCCTTCTCGAATTGGATGATAGATGGAGTAGTCACTAGCAAAAGAACTCGACCTTCATATGGAAATAACGACAATTGACTGCAGATTTTGGGTTTGCTAATGAAATGATGGGATTCCATATAATGCACACAACTTCAAACTTGATTTCTATATCAATGGATTCAAAAAGATGGTTAAATGGAATCATTATGAACATATCTTCTTGGGACTTGAAGTTATGAAAAGCCATGTGAATCATCAATACAGTTAGCCGAAAATCAACAAATAAATTTCTATGTTATGCCAAGCTTTACTTTGAAATGACAAGTGGTAGTTTGAAAGTACTACAGAGCATCAAAACCTCAATCATATGTAATGATACCATCTTACCTCATCGATTCCTTCAATTTTCGGCAGTTATCACTTCATGATTGCGCCAGCTGATAGCTAGATCGTGCGAAAACACAGGCCTTCTTTTTTCCACATTGACACGTTTTCGGTGGTTAATCACGCTTTATTTTTCCCTTTTAACCACTGAAAGCCAAGGCTTTCGGTGGTTAATGAACGCTTCACAGGTTCTCCTAAACCACCAAAACCTGAAATTCTCCCTTTTGCTTAAGAAAATTAAATCCAATGTTTGTTCCAAGATTATTTACAAACAATAGGTTCTCTAACAAGCCTATACAAATTTAGAAATAATTTTTTGGAGTTCTCTCTATCACCTAAAAATGACAATTTTGACTGTGGTAGTTTAGGAGATAACAAGATGCACTTGTTTATGGTACAGATTGATTACAGGTTGTTTGGTATAGGTTGGTGCATGGTTGATGCACTTGTTTATGGTACAGGTTGATTACAAGTTGAGGTACATGTTGATGCATGGTTGATGCATGATTCAATTTTACTGGTACAGGTTTACATCGATATTTCTCACAGTGATAGTGTGACAGTGGTTCCATCATTCTACTTCTACTTTAAGGTGATTGGATGGGGAAAGGACAGATGGTTGTAGCCACCTTCTGGTTGTAGTTGGAGAACATAGAGGGTTGTAGCCTCCTTCTAGTTGTAGCCAGAGAATTGCGGAGTTGGAGCTTCCCTCATTTTTTAGCCTGAGAAACTAGGAGGTTGGAGCCTCCTTCCAGTTGCAGCTGGAAAACAAAGGAAGTTGGTGCTTCCAATTAATGTAATTCTTCAAGACATATAAGAAAATGCATTATGTGGTTTTCTCCCGCTTTGGGTTTCCACGTAAAACATTGGTGTACTGTGTATGTGTATGATTGTTCATTTGTTCATTTCTCATTATTGGATGATAATTCTACATTGATATAACACTTGGATTATTTGGTTAAAATGGATTATAATTGATCTATTACTGATTCACCCCCTCTCAATAATCCAACATTTTGATGACATCCGAGAAGGCATGTGAGTCCGTGAGTATGCAAACCCACCACATAAAATAATTCTAAGTATGGTTCATTATGGACATAGTAGAATTTGGGCGTGCATTTTGATGACATTTGAGAAGACACGTGAGTCTGTGAGTCCATGAACCCGCCACTTAAAATAATTCTAAGTAGATTCCATGTTTGAAATGAATGAGGAACATCCACTCGATGGCTGATTAAATATAAACCATGGATCTATCTAAAGTGGCTAGGAAAGCTTGTGGATCGTCCAGTCAACACTTGATCATATATTAACCATCGATCTGATTAACGCCAAATATAAGCCCTATGTGTGGTTTCTCTCGGTCACATTATATGGAAAACATGAGGCAATGAAGGGTTAAGGGGCCACAATATTAGCACCCATCCATCACGATAACACATGAAATGCGCCAGAGAGCGTTAAAAGGTTCGAAATTTTCTTATTAAAGAACTGATAATGCAACGAAGAAGTGTGATATTGAAATAAAAAGGGGTTGATCCATGAAATATTAAGAAACCTAATTAGACAAAGCAAAGAAGGGTCCAAAAATGTAATTGAACAGGTTTTTGTAAAATAATAAAAGTATTTCTTTCCTAAATAACAATATTTTATGAAGAGGCACATTGAATCAGTGCTCTTTTTCAAAGAGACACAATGGTTCAAATATTATATACATATTGGAAGATTATTTAAACAGAAATATATGATGAAAGGAAGATGTTTTTGTGGTCTAATTCAAAATATCTAAACACAGACAGAGTCCAAGGAAGAACTTGAAAAATTCACATGAAGTGAGAGTGCAAGGGAGGAGCAAGCGGGGATTGGAGTCCTCTACAGGTTGAATCATGAAACAGGAAGTTGCAGCTTCCTCAAGTTGGTGCTTGAAAACAAGAGGATTGGATTCCTCTACAGGTTGGAGCCTAATCTACAGGGAGTTGGTGCTTCCTCAAGTTGGTTCTTGGAAAACAGGGGATTGGTGTTTCCTTGAGTTGGTTCTCAAAAGAAGAGAGATCGGTGTCTCTTACAAAATTGTAACTTGTAAATGAAATATAATTTTTATGATTGTTACTTTTAAAACTCAGAGTTCTATACATTCTTGTGGATAAATTGTTATAAATTAATAAATAAATGGTTTAATTTTATAAGGAAGAAATATTGATTCACCCCCCCACTCAGTATTGAACAACATTCCAACAATTGGTATCAGAGTAGGTTCCTTCACCATAGTCTAACCACTTGAAGGAAGATTTTCATAAATCCAATGGATCAACAAGAAGGAATGTCCTCCAATAGAGCACCATTGTTCAAAGGAAATGATAATGAGCTTTGGAGTATAAGGATGAGAAGTTATATGATGGCTCTTGGATATGATGTTTGGCTATCTATGGTAAATGGTTACACTTCACCAACTATTGCACCTTCAAATGTTGTTGCAAATAAACCCTGCAATGATGATTCAAGGGTTGTTAATGCAATTATGGGTGTATTATCATATCCTATATTATTAAAAGTGATGCATTCTAAATCAGAAAAATAAATTTGGGACAAACTCAACTTCATCTATGGAGAAGATGGAAAATTTAAGCAAGCAAAACTTCAAACATACAAAGGGAATTTTGAGAGTCTAAAGATGAAAGAGGAAGAAAACATTGTAGAATATTTCCAAAGACTAGATGAAATAGTCAATTCAATCAGAGCATTGGGAGAAGAGATAAAAGACAAAATTATTGTCCAAAAGATGCTGAGATCATTACCAATGATATATGATGCCAAGGTATCTACCTTGGAAGATAGACAAGACCTTGAAAAACTTACAATGGATGAACCTCATGGGATTCTTATACCCTATGAAATGAGAACCGAGCAATAAAATCCATCAAAAAGGGAAACAACCTTCAAAGCATCAAAAGCAACAAAGAACCATGAGCATGTGCCAAATGAAAATCACTTAGATATATCAGATGAAGAAGAGGCCAATTTTATAAGAAAAATCCAAAAAGAGTATGGGAAATATAAAGGAAAGTTACCCCTCAAGTGTTTCAATTGTGGAAAAATTGGGCCACGTTGGGAATTTTCTCTCTAAATGTCCCTATGCCAAGCAGGTATATAGTGATGATGAAGAACTTAAGAAGAGAAAAACTCGAAACAAGAAGAAATTCTATAATAAAAAGAAAAACGTACTCCAAAGAAGATAGTAGTTCATCTAACATGAGTGAAGATGAAGAGACAAAACTTTTATTTATGGGCATAGAAACTTGAAATAATGTTGTTGATGATGAAGAAGAAAAATATGAAGTTGAAGGAGAACTAGACCTTGAAGGAGAACTTATTAGTTCTCTTTAAGAACCGATAAAATATAAAAAGAATAACAAATAATTAAGAGAAAAACTATTAGAACATGAAGAAAAACAAAAATCAAGAGAAAAGGAAGTTTTAATAACAATCAAGGAATCATAACAAATCATTATTGAATTGAAGACTCAACTCCAAGAATCCAAAACAGTTGAAGAGTTCATAAGTAAAAAACTCAATGAAAAACAATTACACTGTGAAAAGCTAGAGTTTGGAATTGTTTTTCTAAAAAGATAACTTGAGAAAGGAAACAACCAATCAATATTTGATAACAGTTCAAGAATCTTGGATGATATTCTTAATAGTCAAAGATAATCAAGAAATAATTCAGGACTAGGCTATGATCAAAAGAAGTCTAACAAAGGATCTAACTCTACATCTTAAGAAACTGACAAAAATCCAAAAATTTATGCAGTTTCCCTTCAGAGCTCTTTCAAAAAGGAAGAAAATGAAATAAAGATTGATTCTGATCAACGGAACTATGCTCTTCGCTTCAAAAGAAAATGAATATAGAAGGAATACAAATAAAATAAGAACTCCCCCAAAAAGGTATCAACATCTCTTTCTTGGTTATTGTTTCTCTTACAATAATTTTGGGCATAAATCATTGCATTGTAGAGCTTATGGAAAGAAAAATTATAAGAATGCTCAAAGATATGGTTATAAGAATGACAAGAATAATAATAATCAAGAGAATAGAAACTATAATTCATTATCTCTGTTACAAGATTACAATGTTGAATGGTACAAATGCAACAATTATGGTCACAAAGCTAGTGATTGTAGACTACCAAAGCATCCGATAAAGACTTCCAACATTTAAGAAGAAAAGAATAAGAAGACATGGAAAGAAAAGGAAATGGAAGAAAAGGAAACATAATGTAAGGTATCCCTATATGCTAAATATAAAAGGATTAAATGGTGCATTGACAGTGGATGTTCAAAGCATATGACAGGAGATCAAGACAAATTCCTTTGTCTGGAAAGGAAAGAAAAAGGAAGAGTTACTTTTGGACATAATGTCTCTACCAAGATACTTATAAAGGGTACAATCAGTCTAGGAAATAGTAGAGCTAAAGTAGAAAATGTTCTATTAGTTGAAAATATGAAGCCTAATCTCCTCAGTGTGAGCCAAACATGTGATCAAGGACATATATTCATATTTGACTCTCAAAAATGTGAAATTAGAAAAGAAGGCTTGGGAATATTAGTGGTTGTTGCACCTAAGGCACCAAGTGATGTATATATCTTAAACATAGAAGAAGATGAAAAATGTTGCATGGAACAAATATATGAAAGTTGGTTATGGCACAGAAGAATGAGACATATAGGTTTTGAAAAATTGATAAAATTTAGTAAAAAGGAAGTTATGAGAGATATTCCAAAGATTATTAAACCTTCAAACTCTGTTTGTAGGCACTGCCAACATGGATAGCAAACAAGAGTAAGATTCAAGAAAAAAGAGTATCCTACATCAAAACCATTAGAACTTGTTCACACCGACCTTTGTGTACCAACAAGAACTAAAATCATGCAAGGTGAACATTACTTCATTTATTCATTGATGACTATACAAGCATGGCTTGGGTATCTTTTCATAAAGAGAAATCATAAGAATTCATAAAATTAAAACTTCAAAGCACATGTTGAAAATGAGACTGATCTCAAAATCAAGTGCCTAAGATTAGACAATGGAGGGGAATTTACCTTAGATGAGTTCAATGATTTTTATGAAACTCATGGAATTAAAAGACACTTCGCTCCAAGAACTCCTCAACAAAATGGAGTTGTTGAAAGGAAAAATAGAATTTTCCAAGAAGCAGCAATAACTATGTTAAATGAATCCAAACTCCCAGATATATTGGAGAGAAGCAGTATATGCAGCAATATATATACTTAACAGAGCACATCTTAGAGTTAACCGTGACAAGACACCATATGAGTTGTGGTTTGGCAGACCAACATCAGTAAAACACTTCAAAGTCTTTGGGAGAAAATCCTATATAAAAAGAGATGATGATAATATAGGAAAATTTGATTCCATATCAGATGAAGGCATATTTCTTGGTTACTCATCCAATAAAAAGGCCTACATATGTTATAATCTAAGATTGCACAAAATTGTGGAAAGTGCAAATGTAAAGGTGGATGATCTAACATAAAAAAGAATCAAATCTCATGACAATTCACAAGTTGATGAAAGAAGAGGAGATGATGAAGAAGAATAAGAAACTGAAGAAATACAAGAAGAATAATAACAAAGTGAAGAAGAAAACGAAGAGGAAGAATCACCAAGAAAATAATCAAAAGCACCATCAAGAAGAGTACAAAGAGATCATCATGAAAGTCAAAGCATAGGCAACAAAAGTGTTGGAGTTGAAACAAGAAATGTTGTCCTTAATAGAACCCAAAACATTTGCAAAATCTAGTAAAGATGAATATTGGATTAAATCCATGAATGAAGAGCTTGATCAAATAGAGAAGAATCAGACCTGGGAAATTGTCCCAAGACCAAAAGACAAAAATGTGGTAGGGACCAAGTGGATTTTTAAAAATAAAGTTAATGAAGAGGGTCAAATTATAAGGAATAAAGAAAGATTAGTGTGCAAAGGATATGAATAAGTAGAAGGGATTGACTTTGAGGAAACATTTTCCCCATTATCCATATTAGAAGCTATCAGAATGTTCTTGGAATTTGCATGCTTTAATAACTTCAAAATATATCAAATGGATGTCAAAACAACATTCTTAAAAGGAAATCTAGAAGAATAAGTTTATGTAGAACAACCTAAAGGATTTATGTTATCAGAAAATAAAGACTATGTCTGCAAATTAAAGAAAGCATTGTATGGTCTCAAACAAGCTCCCAAGGCATGCTTTTCAAGACTTGATAATCATCTACAGTAGCAAGGATACAAAAGAGGAGCTATTGACATCAAACTTTACATTAAAATTGAAAATCAGAATAAGATTATTGTTTTACTATATGTGGATGATATCATCTTTGGAAGTAATCTAAATCCTCTACGCAAGCAATTTTCTCCAGAAATGAAAAAAACAATCGAGATATCAATGATTGGTGAACTAACATTCTTCCTAGGATTACAAGTTTCATAATCAGACAAAGGTATATTCATATCTCAAACCAAATATTTAAAGAAATGTTTAAGAAATTTCAAATAAAAGATTGTAAACCTCTGAGCACTTCTATGATTACAGGATGAAAACTTAGCAAAGATGATGAATCACTAGAAGTAGACCAAACCATGTATAGATCAATGATTGGTAGCCTATTATATTCAATAACAACAAGACTGGACATCATGCAAGTTGTAGGATTAGTGGCTAGATTTCAATTTGCACCTAAAGAGACACATATGAAGGAAGCTAAAAGGATTTTTAGATATCTCAAAGGCACCTTAGATTTTGGATTATGGTATCCAAAAATGAAATACTTCACATTAACTACATATACTGATGCAGATTGGGCAAGAAGTATTGATGACAGAAAGAGCACTAGTGGAAGTGCATTTTTCCAAGGAAAATGTCTTATGTCATCTGTTATGAGGAAAATCTCTCTATGGCATAGGGTAAACCATAACAGACGGAATGAAACGCATAAATCAACTCTAATCCCAAGTATGATATATAAATGAAATGCCAACAAGACAAGTCTAAGAGCCTACCTCGTCCGGACATTTGGTGAAGACCATCGTTGAGCACACAACTCAAAGCTTTATACCTACAACTTGTCTTCAACAACCAAGATACACAAGCATATGGTGAAATATATAGTGTTAGCATATATATTAGCATAATCCATTAACATACATGACAAATATGCCCATGGAATAATAATTCAAATATTTGCAAGATATCAATTGGACGAGAAATGAGTATTTCTATTAAAATGACCAACATAAGTATATAGGTGACAAAATTATGTAACAACACATATGGGAACTGAGAAACTAAGTCCCTCCAGTTGGGCCTCCACCACGTCAATACTCCACCAAAGGAAATCTCATATAAAGGAGACAATGAGATTCTCCATCACAAAGAATGAAGAACTTTGGGGTTGGACAAGGGGTTCAAACTTTCAAAGATAAAGGGATGCATACTCAATATGAAGTGAAATCTCTCCAGAGTGTCTTTGATATAAAAGTTGAATTATCTCCCCAAGGCTTGGATATAGTTCAATTTATATTCTTCAAATGGAACTAAAGGGCCAAGTTGATGTGTTTCCAGTATATGGAAGGTCAAGGATCATGGATCTTGTGGCATGGCATGGAAACCTGACATAATTTTTAACTTTGAGCACCAAACCCAATCTATGTGGTTTGTAGTGGAGCAGCCTACGTATACTCTTGTTTTCTAACTGATAGGGCATGTGTATGTGGAAAATGTGCTTTTTTGGCTTTGGAAGGTACAAAAAGGGACTTCAAGTTGACATAGGGAAATGGAAATTACATCTAAGCAAGTTGCATGGGGTGAAGAAAAATTTGTTGTAAAAGATGCCCCCTAATGTGTGAGGTCAGAGGAGTATCTACGATGGTCAAAATACATTATAATTCCTAGAAGTGGAGTAATGGAGACTCAGCTATAAGTGTTAGTTACTCATGAGAATATTACAATCCATAATGACTTTGTACACATGGATGCCAATCTAAATTACACTGTAGATCCATGTGGAAATATACCAAATATTTTTTCATGGACATGAATAGGAAATACAGAGAAGACATATGCCATAGTTTGTCATAGTCACGAATAAGGCATAGTGAAATCCAGTCTCAAAATCAATCTGAAGATATCTGTATACAATGGAGTACAATCTGATCTGCCATGATCACTGAATTCATATAGGAACTGGTCCAATGAAAGACAACAATAGATTAGGAAAGATGTTACTATAAGTTGGATGTCTTATACACTATCCATCGAAGGTGCAAGTCTACATCATGTGAATAGAGGAGTTGAGGTCGAACACAATGAGACTTCATTTTATTACTAGTCATTAAGGTATACCATTAACAAACATGATACAACCTACCGATAATGAAAGTAGGTATCAAGGCACCGAGTACATTCTATAAGTGTGAATAAGGGTGTTGAGTTTGAACACTTGAAGAATCCATTGATCATGAGATATCGATGCATTCCCAACTGTCAATGGCAGGAGAACCTGCCATTGATGACTACAAGACTCTAGGTACTCATAGGAATCTAGGCCTCATTTCCAAAATAGATGAGTTGAAGTCGATGGAAAGAGACCTGTTGAGAGGAGAACATTTGGGCATATCTCATCAGTCAACATGAGGTACAAAGCAATAACTTGAATATTAAGAGGCACTCAGATGAATAGGATGTTCATGAACCAATGAGCCTATGTGTCTCTCACATGCACCAGATGCAAGTAGTGCATGAAAGAGACCCTCTAAATAGAAACCAATAAGAAAAACTACTGACAAAGGAGAGGAAACCACCAATAAGGATAATGGAATCCAAGACACTACGAATCCCATTGTGTGAATAGATTTCTTGTCATCGAACACAAGGGAAACCCCCCAGTCAATGACCAATGAGGAGATGTCAATTGTTGGGTTCAAGGTTACCTACTCATGATGAAAGTAGGACCAGGGTGCATGATAGGACTACAACTTTATGTGACTTTGAGATACATTGAGGATATATTCGACATGCAAAGTCAAGAGTTCTGAGAAATGTCTGACACAAGATTATAGATTTCCTTTGAACAACATCATGAGACATATGGATAACTCAGGAAGAATATACTTGATGATAAAACTTTGTGATGCAAGAGGCATCAACAAACTCCCCATAGGGACTAGAATAATAACCATTCGGAGGAGTAAACTATAACTAACAAGATCAGCTTCCTAAGGTCATGCTAAACCCAAGATTTGGATGATAGTGGACTCCAAAGTTTGTCCTCTATTCAAAGGAGACACGACTGTTGCCAATATGAGATAATATTATTTTCCTGCCCGTATTTTTTTTTCATAGGCATAGAAATGTTATGATACAAGAGAGGAAACAAGTTTTGCGAGTAAGAAACTATCTCCAAATAATGGAACATACCTATGGTGAATTCAAGTAAGTGCATGTGAGGCATGGACACTTGGGGGGATGTTTCCTGTTAGGGTACAGGGTGTCAAGTTGCAAAGGATATAAAAAGGCTCTGCTTGGATAGTGATGCAAATTGTTGAGGTAAGAGGCTTATAATGAGAAAGAGGGAACCAATAATAGGCTCAATACTACAAGAGGGATGATGGAATGCGATTACAACTTAACTCCAAAGAATGTCCTTTTTCATTTATTTAGTCCCCTAGGCCCGAAAAAGTATAAAATAATACCCAGGAGAACTCTTCTAGCCAATGTTGACTAGAGTATTCCTTTTTAAAATAAGTAGTAGGGTTAAAATTACACCAAATAGACGTCCTTTCAAAGCCATTTATCGAGTGTGAAAGAGACAGGTTCACTCGAAAATATTTTCGATTTTTAGAGAGTCAGAAAATAGCTTAATCAAGACACAGGGAGAGTCCCATAGGTAAGGGTTAAAATGTTTGTGAGTAAGAATATGGGGTTCAAATGCAAATTCAGATCGAAAATATCAGGCACTCCTGGTCCTATGGAATATCTTTTGCATGGGCACCAAATGGCACAAAGCTTCTAACTAGGGCACCCATGTTTGGTAAGCCTCTACCACTTAATAACGATACTTCTAGTAGCAGTAAGAAGGTTGTGTGTCACTAATAAATGGGTTCGTACCTAAGGAATATGGATCACATTTATAGGACAATGGAAGAATGAAAAATGGAGTGACAACTTATAATATTTGTTTGTGAAAGAAAATACCTGCTGAAGGCATCAACGGGCGGTATGACGCTAGAAACCCGAAATTTTTTTGGACAAAACCACCAAAACCAATTCTTTCCAATGTACTATTAGTCCATAAGGTCAAAAAAATAACACAAACTATATCAAGTGGGTAAAAATTTCTACTAATATTAAAAATAGACCATTTTACGATATCATTTGAGTTTTTCACCCGCATAGTGCATTTTAGGCCATTTTTTTAGGCCCCATTTTAGGCCCCATTTTTTTAGTATTAGAGGGAATACTATGTAAATTAGGGTGTATGCGGGTGATAGTTCATCGAGTCACGTATACACCCCCATATATGTGGGAAAATAAAATCCTTCCACATATATGCATCCCTATATACGACTGTTACCATGTAACTCAGAAAATGACTTTTCCTTTGCATGACGGTGATTGAATGGTGGGAGAGGGAGCATGAAGAGATAGATGCAACAGTGGAAAGGAATGCAGGGGCCCAACAAGATTTAAAAAAATGTGGCCTTTATAAATTTTTGGCTCTCAAAGGAATGAGGGATCAAGTGAGGTTACTCCAGATGCATGTAAACTACTGAGATCCAGAGACAGAGGCCTTCAACCTCAATGGGAAACCATTGAGGATTGAAGTGGACGACATATATTTTATCACAAGATTGTCTCACCGAGGCAAGGTAGTGAATCTCAAGGCCTGAGGGGCTGGGGGTGGTATGACCATGGAGGAGTACATTTCCACCCACTGTGTTGCAGGCATAGATAAAGTAGGGAGCCAACTCCCAATTAGGGTGATCGAGAACCTGAGATTAAAGATCATCATACTTGTTCTTACATGGATTTTGGGGTTAGCCTCATTTCACCGTGCATCAATTCCACTCATGTTATATGCGGTGGAGTGTTTATGACCCACTATTTGTGACTGGTGTACCTCACTATTGGCTAACATGAAGAGCCAACTGATGGATTACAAACAGTGGAGAAAGATAAATTTTGGATTTTCATCCATTATGTGTAGCTTTTTCTTTGAGCATGTTTCAGGCTTGAGCCCTAGAGTAGATATTATTCCACATGGACCACATGATCCAGCCATGTCATGGTGGACCGATGTGATGAGGCGGATAAGAGGTGGTAGGGTGCCAACCCCCTACAATGATGAGTTATTTTTCTGGTGGCATTGATGTTAAGCCCTAATATTGGCTCATTACCACTTAATTGGGGCATATTAGATTAGTAATGTTATTTTATTTATGTTGGCTTTAGGCCATTAGTTTTGATTTATATTAGTAATGTTATTTTATTTATGTCGGCTTTAGGCCATTAAAACCTCCTAGTCTCCTATATA
>SNQJ01S0015025.1:285297-295650 GCA_010110895.2 Picea sitchensis | reverse complement strand
TCTCTCTCTCTATATATATATATATATTAAATTTACTAAATAAATCATATTTAATATAACTAGTTCAATTAATTCAGTGAACTTAATTAATTAAAAATCATTAAGGCTAATTAATTCACTCAATTAATATCTTTAAATTATTCATGTCACTTAATTAATTCATTTAGTTAATCTCATTAAATCTAATCAATTCAATTATTGGATTCACTTAATTAATATTACTAACTTTAATCATTTTACTTAGTTAATCTCATTAACCCCAATCAATTCAATTAACTGCTTCACTTAATTAACATCACTAACTTTATTCATTTCACTTAATTAATCCACTTATTTAATTTAATTAATTAATAAGTATAGCAGGATTCATATATCTAGATCAAATAAACAAACATCCTTAACTTAATACATTTATAAATACTAGTGTATAAACGCAAAGTATGTATGTGTAGTTGGAACATACAAGATTATGCATGTACTAATGAAAACCATCACATCTAATGAAATTCCTTATATGCTTCCAATCCAATCAACAATGCAATAAACTTCATAATGAATAAATAAATCATTAACATCACTAGTAGAATCCATCAATCACAACAGTTTACCATGAATGCAACATTTTCCTAG
Source organism: Picea sitchensis (assembly GCA_010110895.2). Classification (NCBI taxonomy): domain Eukaryota; kingdom Viridiplantae; phylum Streptophyta; class Pinopsida; order Pinales; family Pinaceae; genus Picea; species Picea sitchensis. The sequence goes on along the minus strand of SNQJ01S0015025.1, from coordinate 295,020 downwards.
ATAACTGTATTTGAGTTAAGTGTTTACTATTAAAGAACATAGAGTAAGTAGGGCAATGATGTTACAAGATTAAAATCCCATAACACTCTAAACTACTCCTAACACATTACCTCCCTAACCTACTTCCATCTTCTTGATCGTAACCTTCCTCTCCTAGACTATGATGAAGCATCAACTATATGGAGCTAACTCCAGATAGAACCCATAAAAAGAAGTGTCAACTACCTTGACCAAGTTTCCCCAACAGGAAACTAGTAATCGTCATCACACATATAGGGGAGCGTGACTTAACATTGTCCTCCCATGACTCCAGGTTTCAGAGTATACACGGTGTGAAATGACTCCACCCCTCCTGATAGAACTAGGGTCAACACTCTAAAATAGATCATATGGAGGCACTATGTTCTAGGAAATTTGTCATCGAATATCTAGTTTAGGAAGTTTTTCCACTTGAAAAACTTGCACTCACCCACATATCATAGCAATGCAAACGAAGAAATATAAATTAATATAAAATGATTCCTATCATACTATTTCTTAGTCAATGTCCACAACATCGACCATTTATTTTCAACTTCTCTGGCTACTACATAGTCCATTAAATATGCATGTTATTTTATAACACAAACTCATGCATATCCATACACTATTAACATGTAATTGCATTTAAACATATCATTAATTTGGTATCCATGTACCAATATCTTTCAATTCAAACTTTCTTCTAGTAGTAGGTCACATAACATCCATCATTAATCACATAACTATAAACATTCATAGTATTTACATACACATAGGTCCACATGTCCAAAATTTGAAGTGAGAAAGTTAATAGTGTTTCATAGATAATAAGCAAATGAAAATATGATTAGGCCATAAGAAATTCTAGCTACCTAAGTTAAAACTGGGAATTACAGTAATGGGAAATAAACATTGGATTTACATATTATATGGGATAATAAATACCTTCACACTGCTATCTCCACATGAACAAAGAAACAAAATTACAAATAGCATAAGCAAATTGTCATGATGTTTGAATGGCGTCAAGAAATATGTGGGCATCCCCAACTAGGCATCGCTTCATAGGTGTAGAAATCAATGGAATTTAACAATTTTTTATGGATTGACATATTAACAACATAGTAACTTGCGGAGGAATACATGTATTTCATGTTTATGCACTTATTGTCACATGGATGTAACCCTAGTCCTCTTGAATCTAAGCCATAAGACTCCAATCAAGAGAGTAGATTGTTGTTTTTTTCTTGTAAGATAGCAGGAGGATGCATGTGTGTGTAAGAAAATCTAATTGTATAGGGGCTCTTTGTGATGGTCTGCCACTAGGGAAACCAGACCAACAACATAAAAATGTGTCCTATGTTCATATAGTCTGGGATAGATTGGCCATAAGTGTTATCATAAAAAAATAAAAACATTATCTGATATAATCAAACATAATTGTTATATAGCTATCATATCCAAAAACCACATGCCTAACAAGAATAAAACATAAAAATTTATATAGGCTTGGCTACATAAGGGATGTCTAGCAGTCTCTTAGAAATCTAACCTAGGATCTGATATTCCACTTTGAAATCTATCCTTTCCTCCCTATCACCCTATCTGGGTGGAGGTAATCCTTTTCTGTGAGGGCCTGGTAGTCCACTTTGAGATTCCCCTTAGGGACTATTTTCCACTCCATGTCTAGATATTTTTGGATTCACTTGGATCCTTTTTTTCTAAGTGGTCTTATAAAACATTTTTCATTTTTTGGATATGTGAAGGAACAAGGGTTGAAAAATGGCATAGAGAAGTAGTAATCCTTTATAGACTTTCTTCTAGGAACAAATTTTCCAATACCTTGCTCGAGGATAATCCATTTTGTAGTTTTTGAAGCATCAATATGATGATTTGAGAATTAACCTCTATTACCAACCTCGTGAAGCCTTTGCATATAGAAATTTGCATACCAACGAGAGCATACAACTTAATTTCATTTTTATTTTTAATGCCCATGAATCCAAAATACATCTATAGGATTTCTCCATCGTCATTAAAAAAAACACCTCCATATCCCACCAAGGTTGGGTTTCCTTTCAAGGAACCATCAAATTTAAGCTTTATGAAGCCATCCAAGGGCTCATACTAGATTCTTGTACTTGAGGTTGTTTGATTGGAAAAGGATAATTTTTACTAGGTGGAGTGAGGTTCCAAGCCTTTAATATTACATTTTCCCTTTCACTCGATTCCCATTCCTACCCAGGCCATGATTTGTTCCCTAGGGTCTCCGCGATACTTATTTTTATTTTGTTCCGTGATTCATCAACATCATGTGAGGAGTCCTTGAAAATTCTTATGTTATGATCCTTCCAAGTTTCCCATAATAGGATGTCAGGGAACAATTGCCAAATTCGATTGAGAAGAATATTAGTAAAGGATTCACTACACCATTTTTATATGGTGGATCTCACACTGGTATCATCTCAATTGGATAGCCTAAAGGTGGAACTCCTTTATCCCATATGGTCATTGCAAAGGAGAAATTATTGAGGAGGTGTTCATTGGTTTCTTCTTCCTTTTGACATAAGACACATATAGGTGGTCCCTCATAGCCATACTTGTGTATATAGTCCCACATTATAATATTTCTTTATTCTAACAAACATAGGAATGTGGATACCTTGGGAAAGAAGTTTTGGGTCCATATTTTTCCCAAATGCATTTTTTTGGGAGATTGTCATGCCCAACAACTATGTGATATGCCTATTTCATTGTTTGGTTTCCTCTGTATTTGTGCCCCCATCTTATTTTTTCTATTATTTATTTGATTTAAGTCTTTGTTGTTTAATTTCTTCCTAGAGTTCATCCCAATGCTAGTCTAACTGTAAATCAACCCACTATTCCTTGGGTTACCATTGTCGCCATCTAGAGTCCATGACTTTTTGGTCCCAATATTGGTTAATATGTATTTGGTCATGGATATAGATCATAGATCGAATATTCTTCCATCTATTGTCCTCATTGAACCTAGGTAGTTTCTTCCATAAATCATCCCAGAGGAGAGCGTGTTGTCCATCTCATACATCCTAGAAACAATGATCGTAGACAAGTTTTCTATTAGCCCATGCATTACTCCATATCATTAAGCTTTCTTTGAGCCCTTCCATTCTTACAAGGTCTTGTTCTCACACATTCTCTACATCTTTTTTCCTCCAGAGCTTGTCCCATTGGTATTTCCTCCCTGTGATCTAGCACCACCAAATCTTGGCTCCAAATTTTGAGCTAAATATCACCAAATATTTTAGGCCAAGCCCCCCAACAACCTTTGGCAAGTAGACCTTGTCCCATGCTACTAGTGCCCACTTATGCTTTGTGAAGGATACCCCCATAAAAAAATCTACTATATATTTTTGATAGATTAAAGGATGTACTTGGGAGTTTCTAAAATAGAGAATAAGTACAACGACATTGCTTGGATGACCAATTTTACCCAATTCAATTTGCTTGCCAGGTTGAAGGATCTGAAGGTCCAACTAGATTTTTCTTTTTTATTGTTTGGATAGAAAATCTTCCATGTTGGAATGTTTTTCAATACTGAGAGGGGGAGTGAATTAGTATTTCTTCTTTTTCTCAAATTAAATTAATTATTTATTAATTTATAACAATTTATCAACAAGAATCTAAAGAAATCTAAGTTTTAAATGTAACCATCATAAAAATTATAGTTCATTTACAAGTTACATTTTTTTAGAGACACCAATCTCTCTTATTTTGAGCACCAACTCAAGGAGACACCAATCCCCTATTTTTCAAGCACCAACTCTCTATAGATCAAGCTCCAACCTGTAGATGACTCCAATCCTCTTGATTTTAAGCACCAACTTGAGAAAGCTTCAACTCCATGTTTCAGGCTTCAACTTGTAGAGGACTCCAACCCTCCCTTGCTCCTCCCTTCCACCCTCACTTCATGTGAATGTTTGAATTTATTCCTTGAACTCTATCTGTGTTTATATCCTCTGAATTAGACCACAAATATATTTTCCTTTCATCATATCTTTCTGTTTAAATAATATTCCAATAGGTGTATGATATTTGAATCATTGTGTCTCTTTGAAAAAGAGCACTGATTCAATGTGCCTCTTCATAAAATATTATTATTTAGGAACAAATTACTTTTATTGTTTTACAAAAACCTATTCAATTACAATTTTGAACCCTTCTTTTCCTTTTCTGATTAGGTCTCTTAGTCTTTGATGGATTGACACCTTTTTATTTCGTTCTCATACTTTTGCGTTGCATTCTCAGTTCTTTAATAGACAAATTTTGAACCTTTTAATGCTCTTTGGTACATTTCCTGTGATGTCTTGATGGATGGGTACTAATCTTGTGGCCCCTTAACCCTTCATTGCCTCATGTTTTCCATATAACCCTGGTCTGTCACCGAGAGAAACCACGCATAGGGATTATCTTTGGTGTTAATTAGATCAATGGTTCGGATATGATCAAGTTTTGAGTGGATGATCCAAAATATTTCCTTGGATATTTAGACAGATCCATGGTTTGGATTTAATTGACTGTCAAGTGGACGGTCCTCATTTATTTCAAACATGGAATCTACTTAGAATTATTTTAAATGGCAAGTTCACGGACTTGCGGACTCACTTGTCTTCTTATATGTCATTAAAATGCACGCCCAACTTCCGCTACCTCCATAATGAACCATAGAATTATTTTATGTGGCAGGTTCACAAACTCATGGACTCACGGACTCACATGTCTTCTCGGATGTCATCAAAATGCATGCCCAACTTCCGCTACCTCCATAATGAACCATACTTATAAATTTTTAAGTGATTCTTCTCAGGTTCACGGAAAAAGATTGGAGTCATTGGATAATGGTTCCATTTTGATCCAATGATCGTCGATCAATCAACCTCATTATTCTCCATTCATTGTCAATTCCTTCATCTGATTATGATCTTATTTTGATCCAACAATCAACATCATTCTTCATTTTTTACTGTCGATTCCAACAAATTTCACACTTATAATGATTAGAGCATCAATCATTATAATAAATAGACAATTTAGAATCTCAGGTAGATTTAGAACATGTTCCTTTTGATCTTTGTTCATATATAATCACTGTATTTTATTTGAGCACCAGATTTTGATCTTTTTTTTTTTGTTCTTTCTATTTCTATGGGACAAATTCAACCTTGTATGTCTTAGAATAAAAAACCATCTTCTCAGTCTTCTCATTAGTCCATTCACTTCATTAGAGTTAATTCTCTTGCAACTATTCTAACAAGAAACTTTAACCCTTTTTGACATCAATGACAACATAACACCATGCCCAACATTCTCCCCCTTTGGCATTGATGGAAACAAAGTAAAAACTCTTTATTTTAACTGAGTTTTACTATTTATTCTCCCTCTTTGAAAACACTGATAGAAAGTACATTTCTTTGCTCCCCCTAAGGTTTTACTCCCCCTGCCCATGTGATTCTTCTCTGATGAATCTTGTGCAATTCAATTGGATATGGATATTACCCCCAATTTATGTCTAAGGTATGCAAAAGTACTCCTGGGTAAAGGTTTTGTGAATATATCTGCAATCTGTTCTTTAGTATCCACATATTCCACTTTAACAACTTTTTGAGAAACCTATTCCCTTAAAAAATGAAATTTGATTGGAATATGCTTGGTTTTTTAGTGCATGACAAGATTCTTAGAAAGGTTTATGGCATTGGTATTTTCAGAGTTAAGAAGAATAGGATGATCATATTTTACTTGGAAGTCTTCTAGAGTTTGTTTCATCCAAATTTAATGAGTGCAATAGGAGGCAACACCAATATATTCAAATTTTGTCGTAGATAGTGATATGGAGGGTTTCTTTTTACTTAGCCATGATGTTAAAACAAATTTTGTTTCACCCCATGCAACTTGCTTAAATGACCTTTCCATTTCCCTATGTGGACTTGAAGTCCCCTTTTGTACCTTTGAGATCGAAAAAAGCACATTTTTCCACATATACACACCCTATTAATTAAAACACAAGAATATATGTAGGTTGCTCCACTACATCCCTCGTACATCGGGTTTGGTGCTCAAAATTAAAAATTATGTCGGGTTTCCATCTCATGTCATGGGATCCATGATCTTTGACCTTTCATATACTAGAAGAGCTCTGACTCGCCCCTTCAGTTTCATTTGAAGGCTATAAATTGAGCCATATCCAAGCCTTGGGGAGAGAATTCAACTTTAGGAGAAAATACACTCTGGAGAAATTTCACTTCATATTGAGTTTGCATCCCTTTATCCTTGAAAGTATGAACCCCTTGTTCAACTCCCAATCTCCTCCTTATTTGTGAGGGAGAATCACATTGTCTCCTTTATATGAACTTTCCTTTGGTGGAGGATTGAAGTAGTGGAGGCCCAACTGGAAGGACTTAGTTTGTTGGTTCCGATATGTGGGATTACAAAATTTTGTCACCTATATACTTTTGCTGATAATTTTAATAGAAATACATTTTTCGCGTCCAATTGATATCTTGCAAATATTTGAATTATTATTCCATGGGCATATTTGTCATGTATGTTAATGGAATATGATAATATATATGATAAGACTATATATTTTCACCATATGCTTCTGTATCTTGGTTGTTGAGGACAGGTTGCAGGTATAAAGCTTTGAGTTGTGTGCTCAACGATGGTCTTCATCAAATGTCCGGACGAGGTAGTATCTTGGCCTTGTATTGTTAGCATTTCATTTATATAGCATACTTGGGATTAGAGTTGATTTATTCATTTCATTCCATATATTGTGGTTTACCCCATGCCAAAGAGATATTTTCCTCGTAAGAGAATTGGCGACTATACTGGGGATTGATCTTCTTTTTTTTTTGGGGGGGGGGTTGTAGTGTGTTCTCCTAGATTTTCTCTTTGTTAGCTTGAGTTTCCTTGTTGTCTGATTGGTTGACAACCTATTTTTACTTTGCATATGAGTTTCTTGGCTTACCCCTTGCCTTGCCAATGTTTTACTATATATACACGGTTTTTCCCTTGAAAAGCACGTACATACGCGATCTGTCCTTCTGTAGGGTGCGTAAATACGCAAATTTTTCTCAAACAGTCGCGTACATCAACTATGTAGTCTTGCTAGCTGATTTTGGTATTTTTTGGGTGAGTTTGGTTGGTTGTTGAGTCTTCTTGGGTCTCTTTCCTGACTTTTAACTTCTTACAGAGTGATAGGAAACCTTCTTATTGTTGAATTTTCAAGTGATATTCTTTCTTATCATCTTTTTCATTGGTTCTCCTTGCACATTGGTCTAAGTGTTTGATTTTTGGTATCCTGCTTGGCTTGTCTCTTTTTTTTCTTGCAGTAGGGTCTGTATGTGAAGCTGCTATTCAGTCCTTGCATTTTGTTTTCTTTATATCAAAAATACAAAAACATTTGCTCATTTTGCATTATGGCATTTTCTCTTTTGATTACTTTGCATTGATTTTGTCACATGTGGAGAGGTTGTATTTCATTGAAATTGTAGAGATTGCATTGAAATTTGCATTTAGAAGCATACCATCTCTTTAGAATTCAAGATTAGTACTTATCAATGTTTTCATATTTGCTTCTTTTATATGTTGAGTCATAATACCATCAGTTTCATGACCACACCTCTTGAGTAAGCAAAAGCCATTAAAAATAATGTTGATAAACAAAAATTGATTAGAAACGATTTTATTTTTTAGGGTACACAAACAAGCATAGGACATACAGCCTTGGAATATGATTTTGTGAGTAAAATTCCCCAAGGCTATTAAACTAAATATATTTGTCTCACCAAGGAGTGGTGAAACCCATTGTGTAATTAGTGACATCAGGAGGCTCCTCTCACATCATAGTTAAGCACGAGGTCGCAAGAAGTTGGTTGTAGATATAGCCCTCTAATACCTCCTTAGCATCAAATATATTTATGCGGTTCTATTCGTATTTGGGGGTCGTGCTAGTAACTTTACCTTCATGAGAGGCGGTGCTTTCAATATTTTAGGATTAGTTACCCTACCCATATGGTGGACCAAACTTACAACTGTTCTCCTGCGCATTGGTTATATTGTGGTGAATCTAGTTTCTTGACATAGGTAGCCACATAGGTTACTTGCAGGAGTTGTTTTGCAGGTACCCTAAGTCAGATAAGGGTCAGACAACACACAACCTTTATGGAGGATTACCTCTTCGGGGGGATCTGAATGACTACGTTGTTAAGCCCACGAGGGCCCTTATAACTGATTCTAATACCTCTAGTCTTTTGAAGGGAGTCTTAGGACTCTCTTGGGAGAGACATACCTACTCTAGTGAAGGAGGCCCCTTTTTAGCCATTATATCATGTTTGTGTGCATTTTGACATTTTTCTTTATATTGGTGTGCTCTCTGATTGTTAGTTGGCCCTAGGATTTGGTTTTATATTTCAAGTCTTGAGTCATCATGGAGAAAGACCAGCTTCCTTGTAGGTCTCTCCATTTGTTGAAGTTACCACTGCATCTTGAGTCTTTATCAAATTTTCCTTCTAAAATGCGTAAAGTCAATAAACGTGGTACATACATCTCCACCTCCCAGACTTTTGATTATCCAATTATGAGTAATGAGTCAAACTAGAATGGCACAGGGAGTCCCTTGACTCCTATATCTTTTATGATTAGTGGGATCCCTTTGACTCCTTTATCCTCAATGGTTGGAGTGTCGGAGATCCCCGCCCCTACTGCCACCCAACTTGTAGGTTCTACTCAACCCATAGGGACGAACCCCTTTGGGTATATTTTTGGTATGCTAGGATATGAATCTCATTCAATACCTTCGGTCTCTAATCCTTTTTATTTTGGTATGCCCAAAATGACGTTAAAAATCTCATCCTCTATTCTAGCGACTAATTCAAATCCTTGTTTTGGACCTGGGGGCATGGCTCCTCTGTATGCTCCTCTCTTGTTTGGTGGAGGTCATATTCCCCAAATGAATCCTACAGTTGGAGGTTGACCTCCTTTTTCTTTCGGGCCTAATCCTAGTCTCAATGCTTCTATATGGAGTGCCCAATTGGGTAGACAAGTCACTTCCTATATTCTATCCTTTACTCCTTCCTCCATGTTGATTCTGACAAACACATCTATTATGGAGAATCCCCCTCTATCCTTTGGAGTTCCATCCAGAGGGAGTCAGTTTCATGCTATGGGAAACCCCCATCCTTGAGCTCCTTCGGCTGGGGGAAACATATATAATCCTCATTATGCCGCTTCCACAGGTATGGTTCCCATACAAACTTTTATGAATCAATTTGGAGGAGGATATTACCCTACCAGATAGGGGCATGGTATATACCAGAACCCTAGATGGCCTGCAATCCCTCAACATCAATCTTTCCTGGGAGCATGGGATCAAATGGTGCAACATCGACTCCCTTTTCTAGCCACACTTAATCTGATAGATGTTAATAATCAAACATCAATATAGCATAGAAAAACCTCAGGAAAAGTACTCAACGCCTTGAAAAAGAGATAATTTTAGATAATAAGCCTCTTCAAGGGAGCAATCTCCTTTTACCCCACTTAAATGTTCAAGTACAAGATGATTCAAAATGAAAATGTCTCCTTGGTATATATAGGAGACTAGGAGGTATAATTACAACTAATGGCCTAAAGCCGACATAAATAAAATAACATTACTAATAT
>SNQJ01S0015025.1:243223-270581 GCA_010110895.2 Picea sitchensis | reverse complement strand
TATATGTATATTGTATTGTAAACAATGTAACACAATGAATGAATATAATATATGTTGGTTTTCCTGGTTTGGGTTTCCAGGGGAAAAATATCTGTGTAATGTTTGTATTTTCCATTGTATTCTTTCTATTCTTTTCTGAATATCTGTTTAGAGTAGACATTGTACAAGGTTAGAATTTTACAACATCCAGTGGTCACATCAGAGGATAATAAGGGAAGGATATAATGTCGCTAGGCTCTACCTCAGAGTTTCGAGAGTAAGGAGATTTGAGGTGACTCACAGCAGAATATCCGATACGTGAAGTCGTGAAGTGCCTTTTGGATAGGTGTTTGATCATAGTTCGTGGTCAAGTGAAAGGAAGGGGCTTAGCCAGAAAATATAGCACCCACTGTGTAGTTTTCTTAGGAAGGGAAAAGGCACCAAAGAGATGAGCGCACGAAGGTTCTCTCTATAACTGCCAAAACAGACTGATGGTATCTGCCAGAGAATTCGAAGAGCTTTAGGGTCATCACTAGAGGAGCTAAAGATTCTCAAGATAACTGCTAGTGGAATGAAGACTCATCATAGATACAATTGATATATGGAAAAGTGTTGAAGACTGTAATTTTCAGAGAGGATGAAGAGTTGCATGCATGATCTGGCAGAGGACTTGGCATGATAAATATACGTAGAACAGAGAAGAGAAGTGGGGTCTTCAATTGTGATTCATGTGTGTAGAAGAGAATGTTGAGGTGTGCATGCAGAGACAGAGAAAAAGAATAGAAAGTGCAAGATTATGCGAGCAGGAATACACTGATGCAGGCAGAGCAGAGAAGTATAGCAGAATAGTGATGAGACTAGTAAGCCATTAACAAATACTGTATCACTGTAATAAATCTTTGTAACAAAGTTTTATATATCAGGGTGGTAGGGAGGTGCTAGGGAGGATTGTTGTCCTCGGAGTTTAAAGTGGGTGCTTGAGCATAGGGAGTTGTATCTTCCATCTGGTTGTAGCCAAAAAAACCAGGGTGGTAGGGTGGTGCAAGGGAGAACCATTTTTCTCTGTTATATAGGTTGGTGCCTGTGTTACTGGAATTTGGTGCTTCCATCCAGTTGGTGCTTCCTTCTAGTGGGTGCTAGAGAAACCAGAGAGTTGGTTCTCTCGGCAGGTTGCATCTTGTAAAATAGAGGTGGTAGCCTCATAAAGAGTTGGTGCTTATAAGAATGATAATGTATAGAAAGTAAATACTACTTATCATATGAAGAAGAAGAGGTTTTCTCCCTTTATGGTTTTCCTCAAGAATATCTATCTATGTATACTTCATGTGTGTGATTGGTGTTGAATACTCTATTCCTTACTTCCCTGAAGTATTGTGATCATCATTGAGTGTTTTGTAATGAGTTTAAAATTGGCATAATTGTTTAAGAATAGTAACAATTGATTCACCCCCCCCCCTTCTTGTTTGTCAAACAAATGGTATCAGATTCGTTGCCTTTGATCAAAGGTAGATCCATAAGCTTAAACATGACTGGATATGAAATAACTTCAACCAATAAGGCCCCCCTGTTCAATGGAACAAACTTTGCCTTATGGAAAGTTAGGATGAGAACCTGCATAATGGCTTTAGGTGTAGATGTTTGGGATGTGGTAGAAACTGGTTATGTAAAGCCAGTTGTACTAGCTTCTAAGGATGACAAGATGGAATTTAGCTTCAACACTAAGGCTATGAATGCTATTTTGAGTGGACTTGCAGAAGCCGAGTTTATCAAATTCATGCATTGTGATTCAGCAAAATTTATGTGGGACATGTTGATAAGTAGTTATGAATGTAATGAAAAGGTGAAAGATGCAAAACTTCAGACTCACGGACTGAAATTTGAGAAGTTAAAGATGGATGAAGACGGAACTATCAATAAGTACTTATTACGTATAGAAGAACTTTTCAACACTATGAAATGTCTAGGTGAAATGATAGATGAATCTTTTCTAGTCCAGAAAATATTAAGATCTCTTTCTGATAGATTTAACTCAAAGGTCTTTGCTATAGAGGAAATAACTGATCTCAAAGTGTTGAAACTAAATCAACTTCTTGGAACCCTAACTTCTTATGAAATGAGAATCACCAAAGTTAAATCCACTACAAGAGATGCATCCTTTAAAGCAAAGAAAAACACAAAATCTGATATAGATGAGATTGAAGCAAATTTTGTGAGAAGACTGACGAAAGGATCAGGCAAATACAAAGGTAAACTGCCCTTCAAATGTTTCAACTATGGTAATATAGGTCATTTTGCATCTAAGTGTCCTCACAAAAGAAAGTATCAAACATATGATGATGAATAAAATCATAAACACAAGAAGGTCTATAGAGAGAATAATTTTAAGAAGAAAATCATTTGTGTAAAGAATGATGACAATCATTCAGATGATGAAGACAGTGACTCTTATATTGAAAGTAAAATAAATGATGTCATGCTAATAGCCTTAGAATATCTAAACACTGAAGATACAGGAAGTGAGTTCATTGATTGTGAAGCAGTAGTAGATCTTGAAGGAGAACTTGGCAGTGCCATGGAAGAGATTGATAGACTCAGAGAAAATAAAAGAAAACAAAAATAGTTATTGCTTGGGTATGAGAAAACATGCAATGAACCATCTAAATAAATTGCTCTGTTGAAAGTTAAGTTAGAATAATATAAGAGGATTGAGGACATCCTCACACAACAATTAAAGGAAGTCAAAACAAAAGGTGAAAAATTGGAAGCTGAAGTAGTGTCTGTCAGAAAAGAAATAGAGAAATTTTAGGCCTTATATCATCAGAATCTAACAAGTATTAAATCCTCAGAAGGATTAGCCACCATTCTGAATCAGCAAAGGAATCCAAAGTTGAAAACTGGTTTGGGTTATGAAGAGGGATCAAGTAGTGGTCAGCCAAGCAACAAAGAATCCATCAAGTTTGTCAAATCTACAACCATTGACAACAACAAACCTGCAGAAACAAAGGAAGATAATCAGTCGCCAAGGAGGAGTGAAGAAAAAGGTACCAGAAATGAATCTATAGAACAAAGAAATAATACACCCTCTGCTCAAGGAAATCATCAACATGGAAGAAATCGACATGCTCAAAGAAGACAGCCATTTTCCAGGTACAAATATTTTTTCTATGAATATTGTTTTTACTATTCTAACTTTTCCCACAAAGATGTAAATTGTTCGTTAAGATTTAGACATGAGCAATCAAGACACCCAAGGAATAAATATTTGCCACAACAAAGAATGAGACAGCCAAGTAACAAACAAACACAGACTTCAAATCATGTGATGGTTGGGAAAAGGACGCAGATTAAGCATAACAATCGTTATGATCCTTTATTCAATGAACTAGAATGTTACATCTGCCATAATTATGGACATAAAGCTGCAGACTATCGCCTAAAGAACTATAAGTCAGTTTCAAATCACAGAGTTGAAAACGTCAATGTTTGGAATAAGAAAGAAGATAACAAGTGTGGATTAGTGTTGTAAGCTCAAAGAAAAAATAACCCCTGGTATATTGACAGCGGATGCTCCAGTCATATGACAAGTGACAAAAGTAAGTTCCTATCACTCAAAGAAAGTAAATCAAGAAATGTGACCTTTGGAAATGATGCTCTAGGAAAGATTAGAGGTAAAGGTCTAGTAATCTTAGGTAATGGAAGAGCCAAACCTCAAGATGTATTATTTTTTGATGGATTAAAGCATAATCTTCTTAGTGTCAGTAAGGTGTGTGACAAAGGATGTGAAGTCACTTTCACTGCCAAAGATTGTAAAATAAAAACAATGAACACAGGAGAGATGATTGCAAAAGGGGCTAGAACTAAAAACAATGTCTATGTTCTGAAGGAAAATAAGGAGGAATGCCATTTAAGAAAATTTTATGAAAGTTGGTTATGGCATAGAAGGCTTGGACACCTAAATTTTGATCTTATTGTCAAGCTAAATAATGAAGGTGTTGTGAAAGATCTTCCAAGAATATCTAAGCCTCATAACTCTGTATATGAATCCTGTCAAATGGGGAAGTTGACTCGTGTTCAATTCAAATCGAAGAGTTTGACATATTCAGAGAAACCACTTCAACTTATTCATATGGATCTGTGTGGGTCATCTCGAAAGGAAGGAATTGGATGAGAACGTTACTTTATGCTGGTCGTTGATGACTTCTCCTAATTTACGTGGGTTGCCTTTCTGAGAGAAAAATTTGATGTGTTTGAGAAGTTCAAAAATTTTAAGGCGTTAGCTGAGAATCATATAGGAAGGAAGTTAAAGGTAATTCGCTCAAACATGGGAGGAGAATTTCTATCGAGAGATTTCAAATAATTTTGTGATAGACATGGAATTAAAAGAGAATATACTATTTCAGGTACTCCTCAACAAAATGGAGTTATAGAATGCCAAAATAGATCAGTCCAGCAGATGGAAAGGGCTATGAAGAGTGAAAGGGAAATTTCACAAACCTTATGGGTGGAGGTTGTTCACACGGTTGTTCATATTCTAAACAAAGCGCATCTAAGGCCGAACAGTGATAAAACTTCATATGAGTTGTGGTTTGGTTGACCTGCATCAATCAAGCACTTCAAAGTATTTGGAAGTAAATGCTACATCAAAAATAATGTTGATCATCTAGGAAAATTTGATGGTAGAGTTGATGAAGGTATCTTCTTAGGATATGCAACGAACAATAAAGGATACATATGCTTTAACAAAAGAATGCATAAATTAGTAGATTGTATTGATGTTCGAAATGATGAAGAAGCTCCTGTAAAAGATCAACAGAGAATAAGCACCAAGTCAGATGATGAAGATGATGAGGATAATGAAAATGAAGAACAACAAATATCACAGTCACAAGAAGATGATGAATCAGTTAAAGAAGAGACACCCATACAAGAAGATTCAAGACAACAATCAGCATCAAATCCTTCCTCCAGAATTACTCAAAAGAATCATCCTGTAAGTCAGATAATTGGTGAGAAAGACAAAGGTGTACAAACCAGGAGAAGGACAATCAAAGACATCGAACAATCACATATAGCCTTCATATCCATGGTGGAACCAGGAACTTTAATGAAGCCAGTAAAGATGTAAATTGGTTAAAATCAATGAATGAGGAACTAGATCAGGTTGAAAAGAATGATACTTGGGAACTTGTTCCTAGGACAACAAATAAAAATGTAATAGGATCCAAATGGGTCTACAAAAATAAGATGAATGAGCAAGGAAATATTGTAAGAAATAAGGCTAGATTTGTCTGCAAAGGGTATGCTCAAATAGAAGGATTGGATTTTGATTAAATATTTGTGCCCGTAGCAAGATTAGAAGCTATTAGAATTTTTCTTTCCTATGTTTTTCATAAGAAGTTTAAATTCTACCAAATGGATGTCCAGTCAGCTTTTCTAAATGGAGATCTAAAAGAAGAAGTCTATATGGAAAAACCAGAGGGTTTCGAATTGTCAGATAATCCTTACCTTGTTTGCAAGCTGAAGAAAGCTTTATATGGGTTGAAATAAGCTCCTCGTGCCTGGTATTACAAATTGGATAAGTATCTTCAAGACAAAGGGTTCAAGAGAGGAATAATTGACTGCAATCTATATATCAAAATGGAGGATAATGATTTTCTCATTGTGTTGTTCTATGTAGATGACATCATCTTCAGAAGTAATAATGTTTCATTGGTACAATGGTTTGCTTCTACCATGTAGTCTGAACTTGAAATGTCTATGATAGGGGAACTAGCATTTTTTCTTGGTTTGCAAATTACTCAGAGGTCTAAAGGAATATTTCCTTCTCAGGAGAAATATCTAAGAGAAATTTTGAAAAGGTTTCAAATGGAAGATTCTACACCTATGGTCATTGGATGCAAGTTAAGCAAGGATGATAACTCACCTGATATTGATCAGAGTTCATATAGGTCTATGATAGGCAGCCTATTGTACATCACAGCATCTCATCTAGACATAATGCATGTTGTTGGAATGGTAGGAAGGTATCAATCTGCACCTAAACATAGTCATTTGCTAGCTGTCAAAAGAATATTCAGATACTTGAAAGAAACAATGAACTATGACCTATGATATCCTAGGAATCAGAATTTTCAATTATCAGTCTATTCAGATGTTGATTGGGCTAATTGCATGGATGAAAGGAAAAGCATGAGTGGAGGTGCATTCTTCTTAGGAGATTCTCTTGTAGCATGCTTGAGCAAGAAGCAAGGTTCCATTTCCTTATCAACTACAGAAGTTGAACACATTGCAGTTGCCACTTGTTTTACCCAAGTATTGTGGATGATTCAGACACTTGCAGACTTGGAGGTCAAATATACTGCACCGATTCCAATTCATTATGATAATACTAGTGCAATTAGTGTGTCAAAGAATCTTGTATTTCACTCCAAGACCAAGCATATACCCATCAAGTATCAATTCTTGAGAGAATAGGTTATCAACACTGTTGTTTCTTTGCATTATATTCCATCCAAAGATCATATTCCATATATCTTCATTAAGCTGCTTGCAAAAGCTTAGTTTGAGTATCTACGCCAGAAGTTAGGCATGACACTGTTATCAAGTTAAAATAGTCTATCTGACCATGAGGAGAGTGCTCATAGTATATCTAATTAGGGGGAGAAAAGAGTCACTCTCAGTTCCCTTTGGCATTGATGTCAAAGGGGGAGAAAAAGGTGTGGTTTGCTACAGTTGGAGGTCTAGGAAGAATAGTGCATCCTTTCAGGGTTTCCATCAATGCCAAAGGGGGAGATTGTTGGCATGTTTACAAGAAGAGTGTGCTTGTCATTGATGGAAAGAACAATAATGATGATGGAATATTGGGAGAAATGATGGCAAACAGGAAAACAACGATGATAGCATCAGGAATTATTGTCTACAATTTTAGGAGGACGATCACATGACTACCAGGAGTGTAGTAGAAAGGCCCTTGAGGTCCAAAGGATCAAAACCCTTTGAAAATATGAATGAATTCAAAATCTTAGAAGAGATAGAGGATTTACCATTACATTGGAGAGAAAGATCAGAAGGGACAACGCTTTCTAAAAGTGTAGATGAGGTCCAAGGGACAGACTCATAGGAGGAACAAAGGTCAAAGCCTTTGAATACTTATAAAATATTCTAAGTTGGAAGAAATTGTAAGCTTAGGAGGAGGAGTGACAGTGGTTGTCGGATCGAGCACTGTGAAGATCTGGATCATTGGATTGAGGAAAGTCGTGAGTCGTCGATCGAACGAGAGTGGAGAATCAGGAATCGGGAAATGAAAGAAAGGAAGTGATAACTTCCAACATCGCAAAGTGAAAAGTCCCGAAGTGCGAAGCAATCTTGGATGTCCATTGAGGCAGGACACGTGGTGAGAGATCAGCATTACGTTGATTTTCAAATTAGGAAATCAGAGATAGGAGAAGCGAAAACTCGCGAAGTCTGAGTTCACGAAGGTGATCACAGCCATTGATCGAGGAAGGTCATTGACCATTGATCTGGCATGACAAAGTTCAGAGTTCGGGAGTTCAGACCTCGAAGAAAGGAAGTGCTCTAACTTTCGACATTGCAAGTCGCGAAGTCTTGAAGTATGAAGAGGAGATTTGGACCATTGGATCACTAAGGTTCTTGGACCGTTGATCTGGCACGATGTACTTTTGGAGTTCGTGAGTTGGGAGAGTTGGGGTATCTCACAGCAGAATATCTAAAGCGTGAATTTTTGAAGCGCCTTCTTGATTAGCATGTGGCCACAGCCAATGGTCACATTAGAGGAGAATAGGGGAAGGAGATAGCATTGCTAGGCTCTACCTCATAGTTTTGAGAGTTGGGATATTTGAGGTGACTCACAGCAGAATATCTGATGCAAGAAGTCACGAAGCGCCTTTTGGATAGGTGTTTGATCATAGTTTGTGGTCACGTCAAAGGAAGGGGATTAGCCAGAAAATCTAGCGCCCACTGTGTAGTTTTCTCAGGAAAGGAAAAAGCACCAAAGGGATAAGCACGCGGAGGTTCTCTCTGTAACTACCAGAACGGACTGATGGTATCTGCTAGATAATTTGAAGAGCTTCAGGGTGATCACCAAAGGAGTTGAAGAGTCTCGAGATAACTTCCAGTGGAATGAATACTCATAATAGATACAATTGATAGATGGAAAAGTGTCGAAGATTGTAATTGCCAGAGAGGACGAATATTTGTGTGCATGATCTGGTAGAACGCTTGGCATGATAAATATACGTAGAACAGAGAAAAGAAGTGGAGTCTTCAATTGTGGTTCATGTGCGTAGAATAGAATTTTGAGGTGCGCATGCAGAGACAAAGCAGAAGAACAGAAAGCACAAGATGATGCGAGCAGGAATACATTGATGCAGGCAGAGCAGATCAGTATAGCATAACAGTGATGATACTGGTAAGCCATTGACAAATATTGTATCATTGTAATAAATTTATGTAATAAAGTTTTATATCTCAGGGTGGTAGGGAGGTGTTAGGAAGGACTGTTGTCCTTAGAGTTTCAAGTGGGTGCTTGAATACATGGAGTTGTAGCTTCCATCTAGTTGCAGTTAGAAAAACCAGGGTGGTAGGGTGGTGCAAGGGAGAACCATTGTTCTCTATTATACAGGTTGGTGCCCCTGTGACTGGAAATTGGTGCTTCCATCCATTTGATGTTGGAACACTCAGGAAGTTGGTGCTTCCTTCTAGTGGGTGCTAGAGAAACCAGAGAGTCAGTGCTCTCGGCAAGTTGCATCTTGTAAAAAAGAGGTGGTAACCTCACAAAGAGTTGGTGCTCATAAGAATTATAATGTACAGAAAATAAATACTACTTATCATATGAAGAAGAAGAGGTTTTCTCCCTTTATGGGTTTCCCCAGGAATATCTATCTCTATATACTTCATGTGTGTGATTGGTGTTGAATACTCTATTTCTTACTTCCCTGAATTATTGAGGTCATCATTGAGTGTTCTGTAATGAGTTTAAAATTGGCATAATTGTTTAAGCATAGTAAAAATTGATTCACTCCCCCTCTCTCAGTTTTCCAACATACTTCGCTTGTCAGTCGTAGGGTTAGCATGGCTAGAACATCGTGTGGTCAAAGGGGAATCCTATAGTCCCCTAGTCAATGATTCTTGAACACCTTCAGACATAGATATGTCAGTCATAAACTTCTTAAGGACCTCTTCGATAGACTTCTCTAAATCAGTATGTTCGCCCGACATTCTATATTTTAATAGGATAGGTCGGGGTAGGCGAACGGACAGATGGAGTAATCAACGGATGGCGATGTATAGGTTTTTAAATCACAGTTCGACACACAATCAGTTCTCATATAATCACAGGGGGGGAAAGTGGTCCCGACACAGCGTTGGATGGGTTAAATAAGCGAGCATCGTAATGGATTCTTCCAACGGGCAGGACTGCTTCCATTAATGCAAATATGTCCATTATGGTGTGGTCTCAATGTCCTAAACATGGTCTATTCACCCATATATGTGCTTCCTAGCCATTCTGGAGCATCATTCCAATGGTCGAGGTGCCTCCAACGGTCATAGAGCTTCGTCGAGGCGAAATCTCTTTCTACGTGGTTCTATTGTTTCGGCAAGGTTCAAATTCTACAAACCTACTTCCTACGAAGTATTCTTTGTGAATTCCTATAGCTTTTCCAACTTGGCTTTCTTCTTATTGAGCTTCCTTGCCTTCTTTCCTGTGATCCGAGTTTCTATAATTGTTTATGGATTTCTCTTTCCATCCTTATTCCTATCTCCCCCTAGCGTAGTAACTTCACGTTGTTGGGGTGCTCTCAGAGGGTTCGAACTTAATATCCCTTCCCTTACCACTTCTTGGATGGAGATACTTTCTTCTTGCATGGATAGGTCCTTCAAATATTCTTGTGTTCTTTCAACTTAGACAGTTAATTTTCTTTCCTTCTGTTGCTTCGACTCAACTTCTAGTTCTTTTATCAGTCGATCTATCTTTCTAACTATGAAATTCCTTAGTTCTTTCTTTTTCTTTTATGTAGATTCTTCCTCTGCTTTCTTTCTAATCTGGTCCTTCCCGATCCAATTTTTTCCTAACAATAAAGGAAAAGGGGCGTTGTTATCAACAAACTTAATGACTTCAAATTCCTCTTCAGTCAATGTTCCATGAATAATAACAGGTACAGTAGTAACTCTTCCACATATGGTTATCATATTTCCTTTAAACAAACTTATTCTTCCCAAGGAAGATACTATAGTAGGCTTTCCCAAAATTTCCCAAGTGCTTTCTGTCATAATATTCACTGGTGTTTCCTCATCCAAGACACGGTCTATGTCGAAGTCTCCTATTCTTGTATTTATGTGTTGTTTTTCCTTCAAGATCTCTGGTAAACTGACATCTTTTTTATCATTCATTACTTCTTTTAATTGTACTAATGTAGTCTGAACTTCCTCTTATCCTTTCTCCTTCTGGTCTTCTAACATGCTCTTATTCTCTTGACTCATGTTCATTTGTTCAACTTTAGCAATCATTCTTGGGAAATCCTCAACTTCATGACCAACTAATTTGCAATAAAGACAATTAGGACTTGCACCAGGGCATCCCTTAGCAAGATGTCTCGGTCTTCTACAGTTATAACATAGGGTTAATCCTCTATTTCTCTTGTAAGTTCCCCAACTTCTCCTGTACTGTACACTAGGATCACAGTGTTGGGCCTACAATCTGCAAAAATTCTTTATAGGTTCCTACATCCAATTATTAGTCCAAATATTCTTTCTATGCATAGGAATAACATATCTTTCTCTATTTCTATAAAATTTATTCAGATCAACTCTTTCTCCTAACTGTACCCTAGCTTTCAGACTAGGAAAAAATCTATCAAACATACCTAGATTCATGCTTTCGAAACAAAAAATTCCACTTATCTTAACTCTATCAAAGCACAAAGCTTTACCTATTTCAATACCTTACCTCTTTTCTTCAGAACAACTTACTTTCTTGGAACAAAGCGCCCCAAGTCAAGTAGATTATTGTGAACTACAACAACAGGTCTATGCACAAAGCTTCTCTTTTCTTTCAGTTCCCATCAATCACAGTTTCAAGTCCCGGGAACGGAACCATTTGTTAGCACAGGGGCAGACCCAGGGTTCAATGCTTCAATAGTGCACCAACAAAACCCTAACTACTAGCCCTTTCGACAACACCTGCGAAGAAGGGAAAATATCACCTGAGGTAGAGGCAAGGGGGGTTACAAGACTCAAGTGTTTGTAACCAATATGGGACACAGATCTGTGATTACAATTACTTCACAAGATAGTTAAAAACAACATGCATTAGTTGATCCTCTTTATTCACATCACAGAACAAACCCTAAGAGTAGATCGGTGAAGTAATACTAACATAATACACATCGCACTTAGCATCATAAAGTAGATATGGCACATTCAACATAGATAAATCACTAAGCATTCATATATCTATCTATCACTCATAACCATTAGTGCACTAAGTAGATTCACAGCATAAACATTATAGCGCAAAGAAAACCATCAACACATGATATACGTGGTTCACCCTAGTGTGGGGATATGTCCACCAATGACTTCTTCTTATTTATTAGTCTTCAATCTCTTACATTCTTCTGCTCTTGTGCACTACGCCACAAAGCCCAGCTTCGTACCAGACATGTGATCTGCACACTAAGCACCTAGATCCACCTTCCCATAATCAGGTCAAGGCACACAGCCAACTCCTCTAATAAGCACAGAGCCTTACATACATAGTTTGTTGCACTAAGCAACCCAAAACTACTTGCCTCTTTCACTTAGCTACTTACACACCCCCTCTACATTACATTCTTACCCTTATTTATACTTTTACATTTGCTTACAAAATTCCTAATCATGGGTAAACTAATGGTCTGACATCCCATAAACCTTAATACAAAACCCTAATGAACCCCATGTTGGGTCCACAAATCAAATGAGATTCTGCAATCTCAGCTCCACCTAGGCGCTCCATCCTCGACCAGCCTGTCGAAGTCCAAAAAGGTGGTCAAACCTGACCAATGTTTCCTCAAAACTTGGTCGAGAGCCAACAACTCCGAAAAGGGAAGCAATAAATGCATCTATCACCGAGGTCTCAAGTAGAAAATGATAGAGTGAAGACGAACTAGAATTGGTTGGAGCCACATATGATGACACCTCCAATATTTTGGAAAAGGAAGGAGAGACACTCAAGTGGGGACATGTGTATCACATGTTTAAGAAACCAAGTTTATCTACCAATGTTGAAGACCAATATGAGCTTAAAATATTCAAGAACATCAGAATATCTGGTATATTCAGAGTAGCATCCCATGTCATTTTCTTCCCCTTTGTTGATTCCATCGACTAGATAATAAAACACATTAATCTGAGAAACATGCATATTTGTAATGTCAGAGAGGATCACATAGCATCATTTTGACCTGAAGATCTGGAAAAATTTTACTACCTCGATAAAGGTGAAAATAAGCTAGACAGTGAGCTTCTTGGGAAATTCCAACACACGGCTAAAGAATTATGTCCCAAGTAGTACAGACCCAACAAGAAATTCAATCATAGATCCAAGGGAGGATGCCCCACAACCTCTTTAAGGAGACCTTATCAATACATGGTGGATATGTTATGCTAGTTGTATGGTGAACTAGATGTATCCCAATTATCCCTATCATACATTCCTTTGATATATTAATGTGTAGATGAGGGACTGTCATTCAAATGGGATGATATTTTATCAACAAATATGACATACACCATTACCGTAGTTTCAGAAGCTCAACCTGGAACCTTCCCTAGATTTCACATGTCCTCATATCTCTTGGAAATTATGTTCGTATCCCATTAGTACCCTAGTATTGGATGGATATGGTAGCCCTTAGATACTGCAATTCATGTATAATGAAAACTGCTCTAGGAGCACAAATATTGAACAAAATATCAAAAGACATGTGAGCATTTCCTGGTTCCCTTGTATGAATTTATATTTTTCGCTACAACCCCTTGCATGAATCACAAGGAAATAGTGGTCATAAGGAGAATTGGAGATTGGTATCTCATGGAACATGGAACTTACATAAGCGTGTATGGTAAAATGAATCCCCCTTATATGCTTCCTCAATTTGTTCTAGACAAGTTAATGCTCCAACAAGTGGCATATCAAACCATAATCCATGGGGTAGGTGGAATATTGTATCGAGGTAAGAAGGAAATATGGCCACCACTGTCACTATATGTAGAAACCTACTTCTTCAAAAATAACAAGCAAGCTCAAGAAGAGGTAAACACTCTATTATCTTTCCATTTCGAAGAAGAGTGGTTTCAAAGGAAAGACCCCAAGAATGTCCTAAGGGACCACTTCAACAAGGTAGGGCTCCCCTGGGGATACACGACAGATATTTTGGATGAGGAATAAGTGCATCACAATGAATGAACCTACATTGACATCATCTTCCAAAGACATGGTCAATCCATAGGGAGAATCTTAAATGAATAAAGAGCAAGAGAAGAAGCTCGAAACAAGGTAGAAGAGGAATTGGTTGAAAGATCATCCCCCACCTCCGTCTTTGTACACTCAGGGTCAGTAGAAGAAGAAGAAACGCAAGCTAATAAGAAAATAATGGATAAGGAGAAATTTTATAAGAATAAGAATGACGCTGCCAGGAAGAAGTGGAAGATTGAAGAATAAAAGGCTAAATACAAAGCTGAAATAGTAGTCACGAATCAAGCTAAAGAAAAGGTTGTATCACAAAGAGAGGTCGAACAGAGAACAGCAAAATAAAAAGCAGAAGTGGAAGAAAGAGAAGATGCAGAAAAGGAGGCCAGGGAGTCAACTAATAAAGTAGTTGAAGAAGAGAGGTAGAATAAATATGTTGAGAAAAGGAACAATGGTACCCAACCAATGGTGGTTGACATCCCAGAAGCATAAACAACAAGCACTAGCATAGATACATTTTTCAGTATTTTAGGACTAGGACTTTGGGCCCCATTTCAACCAAGTGAATTTCCCAAATTAATAAGCTTCACTTATGACAGTAGGTCCGGCAAGATTGTGTGAGAACAAGTAAAGAAGGTACCGAGAACCCAAGGAATGTTGATCTTCATCCTTACACAAGTTCCCATAACATAAGACTTCAGAGAAAATTAAATAGCCACTGCTACATATGACACTACATTCATGAACGCTTATGAAGACAATATTAGTAGGTTGTGCCAGCAGAACCAGGAAAAGGATGCGAGAATTGAGGAAATAGCAAAGAAACTCCAAAAAGTGAAGATATATGAAAGTAGCGTCTAGAACTTCAAAGTAAGTGTGGATAAAATAAGAACAAAACTGGAAGAATCCATCATAGACATGTATGAAAATATGCATCTTTTCCAACAAGTGGTCACCATTGTTATAGATCAACATAGTCAGGTAAAGAAAATTTCACAAAATTCAACACGATCAAGGAAAGAATAGGTTACATCAACCAATGGATCGCAGAGAATCTTGATTCACCAATCAAGCTTTATCACCCCTCTAAAATGGAGAGGAAAACAAATATCCACTCATTAGAGCATTTTCAATAGGTTGCCCAAAGAGCTAATAAAGAAAATACCAAGTCAATGGAAATAAGCTCAAAAGTGTATAAGGTTGCTCAATAATTAATCAAAGGATGTCAACTCCCTCAATTGGAAGAACTTGGATAGAACTTGGTCATGGAAGCTTTAGTGGAAAAAATCCAAGACAGAAGTAATCGTCGAAAAATGGTCACTGAAACAGTCACTAGTGTGACCACGGATCTGATAAAGCATCATATTGTACAACCTACCAAATTCCACACCATGAACCAAGCATTTATGGCTACCCTGTCTAAGGATATGCTGGTCATCGAAGACAACATAGCCATGCACAATGCAGCATTATAAGAACTACTTTACTGAAGGATCATTTCATTGTATGATCAACTGGAGGTGTGGATAGTTTATCTCAAGGACATAAATTTTGAATAAAACAAAATAGCAATCATAAATTGATCTTAACTATATTCTATGTTGTCCTTTTCTCAACTAACCTTAATTTTGTCCTCATTATGTACACTTGTCATTAAGAAAAAGGAAACTGAACAGTTTTGTAACAAATTCTTTAAAGGGAATACAAAGATTCACTTAGGAGTTACAAGTGATTGTATATAAGAAAGAAGATATCCATTTTGTAAGGGGCTCTTCAATAATTTATAGACTCAATTATTAATTCAATGATTTATACTCTGTTAATGAATATTGAGAATCCCCCCGGATGGGGTGTCATCAGTACCAACAGGTGCATGGACAGATGGCGGACACCTAGCCACAACCCACGCAGCACCATGCCACTACAGTCCTCACTCACTCCAAGCATTTAATCCATGCATTTATCATTTTGATCGATGTACCCACTCATTCATTTTTACACAAAGAAGTTTATGGTAATGGCACTCTAGCTCGCAAGGGTTGTAAATGTGATGGGTTGGCCTCCTAACCAGTCCCATCATTTTCCCTAGAACAATGGTTTTTGGCCCGCGACGGTGAAACTCATGGATCATTCGCGCTATCTCCCTCCTGCTCCTCACAGTCGCCCACCAGTCTATGTCTCTCTTCATCTTTGGTTTGAGATTTTTCCTTCGCTCCACCTCCACTTCGAGCTCTTCCCCAAGCTCCTTCTCTAGTTCTCTCCCTCCCCTCCTCTCCTAGTCTTAGTCTCGATGCCTCGACAATGAGGTAATTCAAAGCATGGGGCAGCTTGGTATGTTACGACAGGCTGAGGCTCAAAGGGTCGTGGTAGACAGGCTCCTCATAACTTTCCTCGGGCTCCTATCCACGCCTCCACTCTGGAACTCCCCCCTGACCCTATTTATGCCTCCTCTATGGAACACCCTCTTGACCATTCCACCATTCCATAACTCCCTCCTTTGTCCTCTCTATTTGCATGCAGAGTTAAGTGGTTCGATAGCTTTGAAAATTGCCTCAGTTTTGCTCCTAAGCTCAGCCTAGAGAATCCACCCATCCACCAGCCTCCACCCCATCCCCCTCCTCCCTCTTCTCCCCCTAGCCTAACCACCCCTCTCTCTTCTTCCTCCTCCCCTCTCCCCTCTCTTTCCTCCCCCTCTTTGTCCTCTGATGCTCCACCACCCCCTCCACCCCCACTTGATTTTTCTCAATGTAATGGGCTTGAGAATTTGAAGAATTCTTTGGATTTCATCCAAAGCTCAGTCATGGATGTCAAGTGTGCCATCAAGGAGTTGTTGAAGAGGGATGATCGACTGGTTCATTGTAAGGATCATCTGGAGTCTCTTCTTTGGGATCTCCAACATACCATCCCGGACACAGGGATATCGGGTAAGGACACGGCGTAGGACCAACAGAAAGAACAGAGGCCCGACCCCAGATCCGTATGATCCCAACTTTCTCAACTTTCTCAGGTTTTTTTTATGTTTCCAGACAGTTTAGTTTACTGGATTCCAACCCTGCGTGGCATCCTAGCTTCTAGGCTTAGCACAGTTTTGTTTTTTACAATTTTTGACAATTGCATGGAAAATTGGAAACTCCATGGCCATGTGGAAACATTGATTTCCCACCATGGCGATGTTGCCACGGTCTCTCGAGATATTTCGACATCTATAACTTTTTCTCTTTAGCAGGCTTTAATATATTTTCCTAACTTACAAAAAAAAATGAATATTGAGAAGCCGTCAAGGCCATTTTTTGCAAGAAAGAATAATTTATGTGTGTAGTTGTCTTTGTTAATGTGAACTATTTCAAGTGGAATGTATGTTGTTCACATGGAATTTAAGAATGCTTGTTTTCTTATAGTTTGGTCTTATGCACTATATGTTATTCTAAAAATTTGATTATTCTTTCATATATCTTTATGTCCTGGTATTTTTGAGTTGTTAACGTATGAAGAAATATAATTTAGATTGTTCTAGTTATATGTATGCATGCATGTGTTTCTGACCTTGCACCTCCATTTCAGCTACCTATGTGGGGGTTTTATGCAGAGTTCAATTTCATTTACAGCTCATCTAGTTACTTTAGTATGTTCCTAGCTAGGATAGTGTAGGATAGATTAGCAATATATTAGTTCAATTTTAATACATAGTATTCATATACATATTTACATTGCATACCCATTCATCATCCACATTCATCGGTAAACCAGATTGCAACCGGTAAAACCTAGAAAAATCAATGGCAGTTGAGAAAAATTCCAAATGGGTCTCCTAAACCAAACGAAGCATAGTCTAGTTGGGACCATGTATCAGGGAGTACCCCTTAATATTGCAGATAGAATTATGCCCCATTGACACATACACATTACATATGGTATGACATGTGAATTCAATGTTGATACTATATGTTTTTGGTTATCGTTTAAGCTTTGTTTTTTACACTTGACTTGGAATATACTTATCCATTGCATTGTTGAATTTTTTTAATGTGGGTTTAATCAAGGTTGAAATGACAATGCTCGATCTTAATCCTTGGGTTGTCATTTAAGTTGACAGTTAATGTGTGACATGTGATTTCTAGTATACTGGGAAAATTTTCTAGCCTGTGATTTGTTGATGGTGAAAGTGGAAACTGATGTGTATTAAATGATGATTATGGTGTTGTTTTTGGATGACGTGACACCTCCATGCATTCATTGTGGTAGGGTGGAGGAATTTACGCTCCACTTTGAGGTATACTACTCTCATTTTGTCATTTCATTCATAGAACAGTCTAGTGAAAGAGATCGTCTTTAGCATTCTAGTAACTAAAGCATTGATTTAGCAAAGAAATTTGAAGCATTGGATAAGGTATGTGTTGGATTATGTTGTCATTGATGCCAATGGTTTAATTAATTGATGCCAAAGTATGTTTGATTGATGTCAAGGAATTGATAGACGCCAAAGGTTAATTGGATGATGTCAAAAGGTTTTATGTATACATGTCTTATCATAGTATATTGATGAAGATGGATCAATGAGTTTTCATTGATACATAATATTGATAAATATGGATCAATGAGTTTTCATTGATACATGATGCATTGTTTGTATGGATATAAATATGAATCATTATTGTATTACCATGGTTAATAAGGTGTACAAATGGATGAACTCCAAAGTGGTCCCCTTATGGTGAAAGCCCTCATGGGAAGACGCTTTATGGTTGATTTATCCTTGAAGTATGGTTGGAGAACCTATGATTGATTCTGTAATAATGAGATGAAGATCAGTGAAGTTGTTGGTGAAACTATCATAGATGGATAGTGCTTGTCATGCCATTTTCAGTGTTATGTGGAATATCACATAACTCCTCATAGTTTGAGAGCTATGGCCCTACGAAGATGAAGGACCCTCATATGTTGGCTTGAAGCCCCAAAAGGTCAAAGAAGTCAAGAAGTTTGCAAAGAAGAAATTATTATTTAAATGATAAAGTAAAGTGACAAAGTCAAGAAGGATTGTTTAAATAATAAAGAAAAGTGACAAAGTCAAGAAGAATATGTAAATGATAAAGTGAGGTGACAAAATCAAGGAAGATTATTAAAATGATAAATTAATGGAGAACTTTCTATTTATGGAAAGTAGTTAACCCTAAAATGAGGAAAATAGGTTAAGTGACCTAGAAATGGATTAAGTGACCTAGAAGATGAAGAGTATAAATAAGAGGCAAGGGTCTCTTGTGAAGTGCATCTTTTGTGTGTATCTCTTGAGCATGACTGGAGATCTATTCTAAGAGAGAGAGAGAGAGAGAGAGAGAGAGTATGGAGGATCTCATGGACGCATCAAAGTTTCAGCAAGTCTGAGATCATGACGACAAAAGTATTGGAAGTTTAGAAACCCTAGTTTCTGAGGTATACACAGCCTATAGTGGGTCAGGATGCGTACATACATGGGTTGTATGAAGACAGGGCGTGTACAGTGGATGAAGTCATGGAGATTGGTGGTTGAGCTGACAGGCTCTTGAAGACTGAAGCAGGTTCCAGATCTACATTCTATGGGCTCAAATCTTCCATAGAAGCTCTGGTATGGTTATATTGTTGTCTTAATGGATACTCTTGTTTGTTGTGTGGTGAATGCTTAAGGCATTCTTGGTATATTCATTGTGATGTGGTTTGTGTTGGTCGATGGAGTGAGCATCACTCTTATGATTCAATGTTGATATGATTTCTATAGTATGTTGATTTCTTATACATGATCAAGTAGCATTCATATTGTATGGTTGAGGAGTATGAGTAAGTTATTGGAGATCTTGGATGTGTTGTGACTAGTTGTGGGTCAGTTTGGACAATGGAAGATAAAAAGAGAATGTGATTGCAGGTTGCAGAGGATATGAGTGTGTGATGAAGAGAAAACCCTAATTTTCTCAGAAGGAATATGTAGGTCATAGTATATATTGGTCGCGTACATACACGGGTTGTACTACTAGTAGGGCACGTACATACACATTTTTCACTACCAACAGGTCGCGTACCTGTGACAGATTGATATCTATTGAGGATTGGTGCCTCATCTCATTTGGTGTTGAGGGTGTAAGTTGAGTATTGCATTATAGAGTTGGTACTCTTGTAGAGTTGTATTATATTCATTTGTTGCTGAAAAACGCCAAGGATTGTAGTCTGTAATAAAAAGAAAATTGTACATACATCTTGTGTTATGTATGTTCCTTGTGGTGATGATTTGTTGATGATATATTGTTGATATAGATTGTTGATTTGTTTTCACATTTAACTGGTTATAAATGACAGCAATGAGTAATGAGTTAATGGTGATTGCTTACTAATGAGTTTTGTGTAAGAGGGAAGTTTGGGANAACAATTGGAATCAAAGAAGGCCTTCACCATAAGCCTTAACAAGATTGGAGGAGATCCATGGACACACAAATGGATGATGAAGTTCCAATCCTTGATGAGGAAAACGATTATACTTGGAGAATAGATATGAGAGTACATTTGAAGGAAATGAGAGAAAATATTTGGAAGGCAGCCATTGGTGGATCGGTTTCCATGAAAAACAAGTCAAATTTTGCATCTCAAAGGGAAGGAAAGAGAAATGATGCATTGGCTCTCAAGACTATTCTTAGTGGAGTCTCAAGCCCTATCAAAGAGAGCATGGGACAATTCACTTCCACCAAGGATATATGGCTAAAGCTAGAGGAGACATATCAAAGAAAGAAGAAATATATGGAAGACCACTCCATCAAGATAATTAAAGGTAAAGAATCTCTAAAAACTCTTGATTGCATTATTTTTAAATGTGATGATGTTGGCAAAGAAGAAGATCTTGAAGACAATTCAAATGAAGGAAAAGAATCATGTGATGATGTCAACAAAGAAGAAGATCTTGAAGACATTTCAAATGAAGGTAAACAATCTTCACAAACCCTTGATAATTCAAAATGTGATGATAATGAATTTTTCTCTACAAGTGAAGAAGAAAATCTAGAAACAGTTTGTGTAGAGTTTGATTATTGTTATCCCATGAAAGAAGTAGAAAAAAAACTATTGGAGCTTAAAGAGAAAGTTGAAGAGGATCTATATGAATATAGAATTGACCACTATTATATAGACTATATATATATCTTTCGGATAATACTGAGGATTTTCTTAAGAAGAGTCAAAGGCACATTTTGAAGTTAAAGGAAATGCTCAAAGAATAATAAGAGAGTAATAAGACTCAACTAGAAGAAAAGGAAATCACAAGACTAAAGAATGAAAAAGGAGATAATAAGGTAGATGATGAGATTAGCAAAAGTTTTGAAACTATTGTCCATCTCAAGACCCAAATTGAAGAAGCCAAAACGGTACAGGAACTATTGAGGAATCAAATAAATGAAAAGGAAAAATCATGTCATAAGTTAGAAGCTGAAATTGTAGATCTTAGAAAGAAAGTAAAGAAGTCAAACAGATTTTTGAATAGCTCACATATCTTGAATGAGATCTTGGAAAGTCAAATATCACCATATGATAAATTAGGTCTTGGATACAAGGGAGAAGCTACACATGCAGAAGCAAGCACCTCAAAGAATCATGAGTTAAGTCCTTCACTCTCAAAGGATGAAGACAATGTTGCAAGTCAACCATCTACGCAAGGCAAGGTAAAAGGAACAAAGTAAGGAAGACATCAAAAGGGATGGACACCAAAGCATAGGTATACAAGTGTCTTTCATGGTCAATTCTATTCATGTAATGAATATGGTCACAAATATTTGGAATGCAAATCTTATGCAAGGATAAATAATGGAAGATTTCAGAACACCATAAGGTGTTAGAGATGTGATCAAGTAGGACACATTGTTGTTCACTGTCACACCATGAGATGCTACAGCGGTAGTGGATTTGGCCACAAATCCTAGGATTGTTGGAAAACAAGAAGAAATTCCATGATGAGGACCTCATATAGCATGGCTAGAAGAAGGAATGAAGTAAGGAAGGGAGACATCTTTGAAAAGATGGATGTTGAGAGCTCAAGTTCTGAGAAGCAGGGACACCTTCATAAGTGGGTGAAGAAGACTAAACAACAAGAGTAGAATGGAATCCTTAAGGGAGGCTCAAGTGTGTCATCTACTAAAGCATATGCGGGTGACAGTGGTAATAGTCGCATACATACGCAGGCTAACCTTGAATAGGTCGCGTACATACGCGACCTGTCTATGCAGTAGGTAGCGTATATGTGGTAAAGCCTAGGAAAAAGGGATATTCACATGGGTTTCATATTGATGTGATAGTATAACTCTGTGTTGCAGGGTCTAACATAGTTTGTTGTAGGTTCTGGCATTGTTTGTTGCAGGTTCTCATGATTACATATTGGATTATGTAAAGTGATGATGTAAAATAAAATATTAGGTGCATGGCACTAACCCATGATTATGGATTGAGGCACTTTCTGTTGAAGAACAATGCTAGTTATGACATTAAAGTTATGGTACCTTGGTTATGTGATTTCATTGATCTATTAAAGCACACTACTAGTACATGCATTGTCGGATATCTTGGTGCATGCATTTGGCATATGGTTGGACTGCATATTGGGATATGTAGTTGGTGAGTTAATGAGATAATCATGTTGTACATCATTGATGAGTCATAGCTTGATCCATAGTTGATGCATGATTGGTACACTTCTAGTACATTGGTAGAGGCACCTACTAGCAGTTTGATTGGCACATGTTTTTGTGGATATGGCATACATGGTTGAGGATTCATCTTGTTGTGGGATTGGTGCATGGTTGATATACTTGTTTGATACAAGTGGTGATACAGGTCGATGTATAGGTTTAGTACACTCATAGATGGCATATGTTTGGATGATGAGTACTTGGCTAAAAGTACACCATTGGTATTACTTGATTAGCACAACAATTGGTATTTGTTTGAGATACATGGTTATGGCACTTGGTTCATGGTAGAGGTATACCATTGATGATATAACACTTGTTTTGATGCACATGGTTGGCATATTGTTATATGCACATGGTTGGCATGTTATTGGAGGCATATGTTTGATGATATATTATGGAACATTGTATGGTGTTGATGTACATGGTTGATGTACATGGGTGTTGTGCATGATGGGCACGCATTTTGGTATAGGATGTACTTGGTTGATATTTCGTTCATGGTTCTCTATTTCATTGTTGACATATATTTTTCTTCATGATGTTTGGTATGGAATGAGTTTGATGCATGGACAGGTCCAAGGATCGTCATATGGTAGCACATTGTTCATCTTGCAAAGAAGATAGGGGGAGACATACCCATAGGGGGAGTCATTATTCCTCCCATGATTCTAGGAGGTGATATTTATCAGATGCATACCAAGAAAGAGACCTACATTTGAAGAAAGAGCACAGAGGCATAATTCTAGGGGGAGCAATGGTCACAAAGGGAGCATGAGAAATGTATCTTTAGCATTACATCAGAGTGATATCCCTTGTTCAAAAAGGGGAGAGATTATTCATAGGAAGATCAAAAAAATTTAGGCAGGGGGAGAAGCCCCAAGGAGAGCTCAAGCAGGGGGATCAACCCCAAGAAGAGGAGAATGACCCTTTTCCATTGATGTCAAAGGGGAAGAGATAGTCACATTGATGTGATTGATGATTATTGATATGGATCGATAGTCACGTTGATATATGACTATTGATGTAGAGCATGTCTTGTCTACATGTTGACATAAAATTATTGGTGTTGACATCAATGTTGGTATTGCCATCAATGCCAAAGGGGGATATTATTGGATCATGTTGTCATTGATGCCAATGGTTTAATTAATTGATGCCAAAGGATGTTTGATTGATGTCAAGGAATTGATAGATGCCAAAGGTTGATTGGATGATGTCAAAAGGTTTGATGTATACATTTCTTATCATAGTATATTGATGAAGATGGATAAATGAGTTTTCATTGATACATAATATTGATAAAGATGGATCAATGATTTTTCATTGATACATGATGCATTGTTTGTATGGATATAAAGATGAATCATTATTGTCTTATCATGGTTGATAAGGTGTACAAATGGATGAACTCTAAAGTGGTCCCCTTATGGTGAAAGCCCTCACAGGAAGACACTTTACGGTTGAGTTATCCTTGAAGTATGGTTGGAGACCCTATGATTGATTGTGGAATAATGAGATGAACATCAGTGAAGTTGTTGGTGAAACTATCCTAGATGGATAGTGCTTCTCATGCCATTTCTGGTGGTATGTGGAATATCACATAACTCCTCATAGTTTGAGAGTTATGGCCCTACGAAGATGAAGGACCCTCATATGTTGGCTTGAAGCCCCAAAAGGTAAAAGAAGTCAAGAAGTTTGAAAAGAAGAAAATATTATTTAAATGATAAAGTAAAGTGACAAAGTCAAGAAGGATTACTTAAATAATAAAGAAAAGTGAGAAAGTCAAGAAGACTATTTAAATGATAAAGTGAGGTGAAAAAATCGAGGAAGATTATTAAAATGATAAAGTAATGGAGAATTTTCTATTTATGGAAAGTAGTTAACCCTAAAATGAGGAAAATAGGTGAAGTGACCTAGAAATGGGTTAAGTGACCTAGAAGTAGGTTAAGTGACCTAGAATATGAAGGGTATAAATAAGAGGCAAGGGTCTCTTATGAAGTGCATATTTTGTGTGTATCTCTTGAGCATGATTGAAGATCTATTCTGAGAGAGAGAGAGTATGGAGGATCTCATGGAAGCATCAAAGTTTCGATAAGTCTGAGATCATGACGGAAAAATTCTTGGAAGTTCAGAAACCCTAGTTTCTAAGGTATATGCGGCCTATAGTGGGACGGGATGCGTACATACACGGGTTGTATGAAGACAAGGTGCGTACAATGGATGGAGTCATGGAGATTGGTGGTTGAGTTGATGACAAGCTCTTGAAGACTGAAGCAGCTTCTAGATCTGCATTCTATGGGCTCAGATCTTCCATAGAAACTCCGATATGGCTATATTATTGTCTTGATGGATACTCTTGTTTGTTGTGTGGTGAATGCTTAAGGCATTATTGGTATAGTTGTTGTGATGTGGTTTGTTTTGGTTGATGGAGTGAGAAACACTCTTATGATTCAGTGTTTATATGATTGTTATATTATGTTGATTGCTTATGCATGATTGAGTAGCATTCATATTGTATGGTTGAGGAGTATGACTAAGTTGTTGGAGAGATTGGATGTGTTGTAACTAGTTGTGGGTCAATTTGGAAAGTGGAAGACAGAAAGAGAATGTGATTGCAAGTTGCAGAGGATCTAAGTGTTTGATGAAGAGAATGGATTTCCCGTCAGATTGGTAGGTGGGGAGGCTCCTCAAGAGTTAATGAGTGGATAGGGGTGAACCGTCCATCTGTAACAACTCCCAGACCTGACCGCGGACAGGGAAATTTGCGTCGCACGCAATATTGCAGAGAAAAAGGCAAGAGAGGAAGTGTGGAAAAAGGAGGGGAGAAAGAGAAGAGGACGCACGCGACAGGGATCGCAGGGAAGAACTGGAGAAACTCCAAAAACACAGGGAGTTCTGAACAGAGGAGAAGGAGAGTAACCTTCGTCCTTGACTTTCATTGAGCCAGAAGTAGAAAATTGAACCTCAAGCATCGTGGCCTAGCTCAGGGGTGGCGAGTGGTAAATCTGTTTTGATTCACTGAGCGTACGGTTGGGTGGAAAGAAGCACCCCTCTCAGCATTCGCATCACGTCTAGAATTTCTGATAAGTGCTATGTCTTGCATTTGGAATTGAATGTCACGATCGCATGCTCATTTTTATATGCTCGTAAATAGTTTCTGTATAGAAGTGTTTGCCTTGTGTTATGATTAGAAATAATGGATGCATGCTTATACTGATATAACTACAAATAATTTAATGTATAGAATGTATGAGTTCAGGATACGATTATGTTACCCTGAGGATTGACCCATCTAACTTGATTCGTGCTATGCCCTGGTTCATCCTCCTGAAGGAACCTTTTTCGGGAAAGTTCCCTCGCATTCCAGAGTCAGAGTGAATCCCTTGAAAAGACTACCATTGTAGTAAATCCACGATTTTACCTTGCCCCTGTTGCGAAGTAAATGGGCTTCGGAGTTTCGGTACCCGAGAAACCCAATGGTATGAATCCCACATCTTCGCAAGTTGCGAAATCCCAATACGTGAAATCTTGGTATGTAAAACTCAGAAGCGGTGTAGTGTAAAAGGATTTTGGCATTTCAGTACCCGGGAAACCCAATGGTATGAATCCCATGTCTTTGCAAATTGTGAAATCCTGGTACGCGAAATCCTGGTATGTAAAACCCCGAAGCGGTGTAGTGTAATAAGATTTCGGCATTTCGGTACCCAGGAAACCCAATGGTATGAATCCCACGTCTTCATAAGTTGCAAAATCCCAGTACGTGAAATCCCAGTATGTAAAACCCTGAAGCGGTGTAGTGTAAAAGGATTTCAGCGTTTCGGCACCCGGGAAACCCAAGGGCAAGTTCCCTTGTATTCATCAGTCACGAAATCCCGATATGCGAAACCCCGAAATGGTTTAGCGTGAATAGGTTTTGGTGTTTCGGTGTTTTGGCACTCGGGAAACCCAAGGGAAAGACCCCTCGTCTTCACCAATCACGAAATCTCGGTATGCAAAACCCCGATGCGCTCTGTGAATGAGCCCTAGGTCACCGGACAGGGTCTTGTGGTAGGGAGGAGGAGTTCTGAAAGAATCTGGACCACCCATTTGTAGGGACGTGAGGTGAATATCTAAGGCCACTGGGGTTCTGGACAACAGAGGAATAGGAGTGAAGACCTCACCAGAAATCCTGAAAGGTAGAGTGTCGGGATTTAATCCGGGCCATTGATCAAGTCAACGATCTGGACCATAGATCCGGATGATACTGAGCTTTCGGGTTCCGGGGATTTTAAAAGGGAAAGGAGGAATGCTTGCATCGTGATTTTCCGAATCGTGAAACCTCAAAAGCATTTAGAGGAACAGTGCCAGGTCATAGGACCAGTTGTATGAACAGCGAACCAAGGGAGGAGCTAAGGATCTGTTAGACCCTTTCGGGTTTCGGCATTTCGAAAGATAGAGAACAGGAGAATGCTTGCATCATGATTCCCCGAATTGCGAAAGCCAGAAGCACCTTTTGGTAAGTTCTGTGGTCATAACCAACGATCACATGGGGGATCATAAGGGAAGGGAGGGTCTGTGTTAGGCCCCATAGAATTTCGGGGATTTTGTCCCTCGAGAAAAAGGAGAAAAAAGGCAAAAAATCATAGTTGTCGTAGTGGGTGTGTGACAAATTGGTATCAGATCATGGTTACAACACTTGGCCTTCCCGGGCTCGTGGACGAGTTGTGTAGGAACTCCATCTGAAGTACTCTTAAAAGGAGTAACTCTCTATCCTAACCCCCCTTATCAAAAGCTGAAGTTAAGAATGAAAATTCCTATTGTGTGTATGCACTTGAAAAAAAAATATGAATTATGTGCTGATTGTGAATGAATATAACGTTGACTAACGATAAGTGTTTTTCTTGCACAACAAGCGGATGATCAACCACGGGAAACTGCAGACGCATAGAATGGTGATGCACCACAAAGTGGGGGATGGCTCCCACTATAGAGACGAAGANGCAAGGCCGACAACGAGAGGTTGATAAAAGAGAAAGAGAAGCAAACATAAATTAATGCAGTCTTGCTGCAGAGTTTATCCGACATACAAAGACAATTACAACATGGACCTGACATCAGTCACGCGTATTGACAACAGACAAAGAAAAGTCGAAGTCCACCTGAGATACGGAAACATGGTCTTTTGAGTGGCCACACTGGGAAGAGAACCTCGAGAAAGGTTCACCCCAGAGATAAG
>SNQJ01S0015025.1:212819-243213 GCA_010110895.2 Picea sitchensis | reverse complement strand
CCAAGACTTGATATAGATTAGTATATCATCAAAAAATACTAACACAATTTTTTGAAGGAAGGTCTTGAAAATGGAATTCATCAACCCTTGGAATGTGGAAGGTGAACTTGTAAGGCGAAAAGGCATGACCAAAAATTCATAATGGCCTTCATGAGTTCAGAATGTTGTTTTTGGGATATATCCTTCCTTCATTCTAATATGATGATACCCTGAACAGAGATCCAACTTTGTGAAGTAGATTTCTCCATGTAGTCCATCTAACAATTTATCAATCACGAGAATGGGAAACTTATCTTTAATAGTGATCTTGTTGAGCTCTCTATAATCTGGACACATACGCCATGAGCCCTCTTTTTTTAGTACCATTACCATCGGTGGAGAGTAAGAACTTTGGCTAGGTCTAATAATGAAAACCTCTAACATGTATTCAACCATATGCTCAATTTCACTCTTCTAGGCATAAGGGTATATGTAAGTCCTGATGTTAGGAGAAACACTCCTAGGAATTAGGTGAATAGAATGATCATGATTGTGAGTGGGTGGAAGACCTCTGGGAATATCTTCAAATACTTTGGAATGCTTATCAATGATCCCTTGGAGGTCTAGCGGAATATATGGCTTAGATGTTTGAACATCTAGTGAGCATAGTTGTACAATTACACCCTGATGCCCCTTTTTTCAATAATTTTGTCATACCATTAGAGCTTATCACCTTACTGGGTTTCCATATGATACCCCTTAACTCAATTTCCTTTCCTTCCAATGAAAATTTCATGAAAAGTTACTGAAAATTAAAATCCATTGTTCCCAACGATTGTAAGCATTGGACTCCTAGTATGACATCAGCACCACACATGAGTATAGAAATCATTGGACTATTCATTACATATTCCCCCATAGTAAGATTGATCTTATGGAATTTTTCTGAGCAATTGATAGTTCCTCCATCTGCAATCATTACTTGAAACTCTGGTGTTGGATATATAAAGCAATTGAGAGCTTTGGCTAGTTTGTAGTGAATGAAATTATGAGTACTACCATAATTAATTAGGACTATTACCTTTTTCTTTTTGATATATCCTTCGATATTGAGGGTTTGAGGAGTGCTAATTCCAGCCAAAGCATTACATGATATGGTGGGAGTCAACTCTTCAGAAGAAATATCTTCTACATTTTCATCTTGAGATGGTTCCTGTTCTTGTTCTTGTTCTTCTTCCTCTTCACAATCTATGTAGAATAATTTCTTCTCACCAAACTTATGTCCCTCATTGTACTTGTTGTCACAATTAAAGAATAAACCTTTTTCTTTTCTTTCCTCCAATTGTTGAGGTGTCAACCTTGTAAGTTGAGGTATTTTAAAAGAAGGGAACATTGTTATCTCAATAGATGTTAGGAGTGGTCCTTCTAGTAACCATAGCCATATTTCTACTTTCAACATTTCTCGCCACCCTAAACGCATTGTCCAATGATTTGGGTTCCCAAAGGCAAACCTCATGTTGAATGTTATGCTTTAAAGTTCCTATCCATACATCAATCAAGTGCTCATCTGGAATATATGTTACCTTTATATTCAATCTTTGGAAGTTTTCAATGTGCTTTGCAACTAAACCCTTTTGCTTGAGATTTATCAATTGGTTGAAGAAGGTATTGCTCCTTGTATCCTCATAGTATAATATCATTTCTTCCGTGAAAATTGTCCAAGTGACAAGTGAATTGCGAGATCAAAGCCATCGATACCAAAAAAATTGATTGGGTTCTAAATATAAAGACGCAATATGTACCTTTTGTGTGTGTGGCACATTATGTAGATCAATGAACTGCTCCATCTGGAGTATCCATGTGATTGGATCCTTGACATAAAACTTCTTCATATCAATCTTAGGAATGTGGTTGGTCTTCAACCCAAAGTTGGAGTTTCTCCAGTATTGATTCATCTTCCTTGTGTCTTCATCATGAATTTCATGGGATACATTTTCACTTCCAGGTGGCCTCTCTATTAGAAAATTTTCCAATCCTTCCATGATCTCCCTTTTTAAACCATCCATATTGTCAGTGTTTCATGGAAACCTGTACAAGAGACCTATCTAAAGCATACACAAACAAAGCTTATCAAGAAAAGGAAGAGAGATACAATATGAAGAATGAGAATCAATGTGTATTATGATTTGTTTAATGAGTGAGTGATATTCACTCATATAGGAAATGACATCCTATCTTAGGAATGCATGCATAATAGTGATAGTTTAAAATTAGAAAGTCTAAAAATAGAACTAGTCAGATAACTCCCACTGAACTAGTGTGTCGAAAATAGAAATTTCTCCAACACCCCCCCTGAACATCACTATGGAGTAAAAAATGAGTCTCGGCTACTAGGACATATTAGGTACTCATTTGCAATGCAACTAATGAACACTAAATAAAAATGAGGAAAGAGGGAAAACCACATGGGAACAAAACCCCCCCTCAAAAGACAATGCATCAAAAGAACAAAGGGCGACTGCTAGGAAACTGTGTTCTTCACTGCAAAGTCTGAAACTTATGCTCACTGAAAGTATTCATGAAGATGTAGAAATATTTATGGATCTGATGAAGTCCTTTGGCAACCTATCTAGCCTTGTACCTCTTGATCCTATGGACCCATCTGCACCTGAAAATATTCCTTTCTGGTGGAAGTGGAACCAGATGCCAAGTCTGATTCTTTAGGAGGGAGTCATACTCCTTTTGCATGGCTACTTCCCATAATGGATTTCCAACAGACTCACTGTAGGTATGTGGATCAGAATATTGAACCATATATCAATGCATGGGCATCGCTGGTTCAGAAGCTAAAAGTACATGAGAAGGATCCTCATGTTAAGATCGAGTGCTCCTCGAATCCAATGGATTTCCTACAAGGATATCTTATGCCTGAAGTGTGAACTATGCCTTCTTAGGCATCTGCTGAAGCTTTAGGGTTGGATTCTTATTGATGCAGGCCCCCCTATTCTCCATCGGGGCAGCGTGACCTCTCGGTCAAGGATCTTTGATTCTCAGAGCCGAATTAGCTACCTAAAACCTTAATGGTCTCCCTTGTGATTAAACACAGGCCCTTTTCAGTCTTTTGGTGTAGGTTTTATGACACCCGTAACCTCTCCCTTCTCATTGTTGAACTATCAGGGTCCAAGAACTAGCTCCTCTTCCATTATCCCTTTCCTGTAGGTGACCTCGACTATGTCCTCACATAAACACACGATTGCAAGGCGACCTAGAGTGTTTTGATACCACACCACTTTTCTCCCCAAAATTCACTAGAAACCGCCACGCGTCCTTTTGGTAATACCATGGTTTCGATTGCGGCCCTGTTGGGCTCTAAATATGTCTAAAAACAACCTTAGTTTAACATTAATTTATCAACCTGAGGATTCATCTT
Organism: Picea sitchensis; assembly: GCA_010110895.2. Classification (NCBI taxonomy): domain Eukaryota; kingdom Viridiplantae; phylum Streptophyta; class Pinopsida; order Pinales; family Pinaceae; genus Picea; species Picea sitchensis. The sequence continues at coordinate 239,804 of SNQJ01S0015025.1, read as the reverse complement.
TTATCTCAAAGAATATCGGCAAAGTATATGTAGATAGCTTATAGAGGCTAAAATCATGTAGTGAAAGCAGATCTGAGTTTGTCAATAATCAAGTTCCTCAAACATTCATTAAAGATTCTAGGGATTGAAATCTAAAGCTATGCAAAAGGAAAGGAACTAGATAATCTATTGAATTCATTCTAAGAGAAGTAATTGAATCTAGATAAAGACTTGCAGGAATTGCTATCATTATGAATCAGAATTGCTGAAAAGAAAAAGGCGAATTACTCCATCTATGGAAAGGAATAGAGACTGTAATCTAACTGAAAAGAGACGGCAATCATATTTCTATTGAAAGGAACAGCAGCTATATTCTAGCGAAAAGGAACAGCAAATGTAAACTAAGTAAAAGGAACGGCAAATGCAACCTAAGTAAAAGGAACAGCAAATGTAAACTTATGAAAGGAACAGCGGATGTGAACTTATGAGGAACCTTCACGCATGGAATCTCAGTAATAGGAATTGAAACAGCAATCATTCAATACTTCAGGGAATATATATTTCTTGCAATTGACATGAAACCATCAACACACTTATGTGTTTGTTAACTACTATAAAAGAGAATTGAATCACAAGACAGAATTTGAGCTGATATAATTACAAATCGAACAGTAGCTCCTTCAGACTGGGCCCTCAGTCCTTAGAAGCACTGTTATTTGAAACTCAGTATATAAAAATGGAAAAACTACTCAAGGATTCTATTGATTTCATAGCTGGTACAACATTTCTACAAAAACTGCTAAAACATAGCAATTCTATATACTCTATTCTTGAGTGCAAAATCTCTCTCCTCTTCAAGATCTATTTACCCCTTATATGTTACAATAATCTGGGTAAATTAAGCTATCCTAAGGATCGAGAGATCCTCAGGATTGCTTTACTATTACAATGAGTAACTCATTTATCTTTAAAACTGCTTTGTGCCATAAAGTCTTCAACCTCCAATAGCTTGCGCATATTCAAGATTCCCCTTGCTATCTTGGGTTCGACAATATTTAACCAATCCTGCAATAAAACCAGACAATTCCAATCATATTTAGAATCTATGTAATCTAATCTCCAACAATCAACGCTAAAGGGTATATTATTCATTTTCTATTCTATTTGCTTCTAAATAACCGAAAAGTCAATCAAAATAATATTATGAAATGTGGGAAAAAGGAAGATATTTATACCTTTTTCATAACCTAACAGGCCCGCTCCAAGATTTTTAAAACCTGAGCACCTTTTGTCCCTGCAATTAAGCACGACCATCGATCTTGTGATCTCATGCATTGCTTCTTGATCGATGCCTGAGGTTTGTCCTCTTTTGCCTTGGTCAGCTATCAGTTAGCGACAATTTTCCCCTTTTCGCACACACTCCTAGATCTCCACGATCTATCGACTCATTCCCTCCTTCCAAACCAATGGCTATGATCAATTTCGCACTTCAGGCTTCGGGAGTTTCAAATATCAACTCTTTCTCCTTCACAATAATTCCACTCGAAGTTGACGATCTATCGACGTAGGTCCCTCACATATTGATGGTTGTGGCTCACTTCTGCTCTTCAGGCTTCGAAATTTTCAACAATCAATTATTGCTTCCTTCCAGAGTGCTTTCACCTGAAGATGACGATTTGTTAATGTGTGTCCCTCATGGATCGATGGTTGTGGTTTACTTCGACTCTTCGAGCTTCGGGAGTATCAACTCCTGAACACTCACTTTCTCTAGGAATGCTTTCACTTGGAGTTCACAGATCTCTATCGCGTCTCCTTGTGAGTCAGAAGGATATGATTCTCTTTAGCTATTCGGGATTTGGGGATCTCAACTTCTACACACTCACTTCCTCCCAGAGTGGTTTCACCCGAAGTCGACGATCTGTTGACATGTACCTCCTGGCGACCAACAGTCAGGATCTACTTCGGCTCTTCGGGGGTTTTGCTTTCTCTTTGTCCAAAAAACTCCCGAAGTGCTTTGGCTCTGGGGTTATGGATCTTACAACACCTGTCCCTCTGGATGATGGACAGTCCATGGTCTCTTCGAGACTTCAGAAAATCCTCACTCCTATGTGCACACAGAAATGTAAACCGCGTGCTCTTTGCCCAAATGCAATGATCTGGAATGATCCCACTCCCTCCTAGATGGATCTTAGTCGATGACTCGTGAAACCTTCAGAACTTTGTTTCCCTTGAATATTTATCCCGCTCTCTCTCTTGAGATTTCTCTCTCTCAAACCCTTTGACTCCTTAGGGGGTAACTTTGACACTTAGTCGAATTTTGGATCTGTGCACTCCTTGCAAATTCTTACGCAAGACTTAGCTTCTTGTAGGCGACTGCGCACACCTTGTAGCAGTACCTTTACACTCCTTGCAAATGGAAATTTTATGCTATATCTTCTGAGCTTATGAGTCAAAACAGACTATGTCACTCCTCACAACAAATTCTTATGCAAGACTTAAGTTCTTGCGGACGACTGTGCACACCTTGCAGCAGTCACTTTGCACTCCTTGAAAAGGGAAGTTTCACGCTATCTCTTCTGAGATTCTGAGTCGAAAAAGACTCTGTCAATGCACTCCTTGCAGACTATATGCACACCTTGCATGAAATCAACAAAGAGAAAACAATCGAAACTTATCCAAACACTTCACATTTTCATATACTCAACAACATAATTCATTCATTCATGAAAATAAAATAACGGGGAGTTGTAGACAGTAGGAACACCATGCATTGGATCAATTTTCCTCTGTTATATTCATTCAAATGTAAATGGCCACAGCTATGGTAAAACAATAACTAAAACTCAGCAACAACTAAATCACAGCAAACTCCTACTAACTTGTAGCAGCCTCATACGAGCATACAACACCTCTATTTATCTCAGAGGGTTCTTAGGGTTCCCTCTGACTACTCGTCTTCTCGAAAAAAAAACTAACTACTACTTAAGTTCTGTTACATTAAAGTCTAGGAGTGAAACTCCCAGATCATTCATGATCATTCAGCTCTCAAGTGTTTGATCTTCTTCAGTTTTCAATCATTTCAAAAAATATTTGCAGGGAATTCCAGCGTTTAAGATTCTGAATGATTCAAAGGCACGCTAAGGCACTGAGTTGTCTCTCCACATGTGCTTACTGGCGATGCTCCTACATCATACTCCCCTAGATGAAAATTCATGGATTATTTTCCATGATCTCCTACACTGACTGTCCATGCTTTTGGATATCAGCTTCATTTACCCAATTGGCATCTTCTACTAGGTGTTCCTTCTACTTGACCAAATATTCAAAATAGGTCTTCCTCCTGGTCTTCTTGTCAATCCTCTTATCAACGATCTTCTCCATATGTGGCTTTTCTACTATAGGAATTTTATTTTCCCATTGAATCTCTTTCTAATCTTTTGTTTCTCCTGCTTCATCTCCCTTGTAAGGATACATGCCTGATATGTTGAATATGGGTGATATGCCCACATCATCTGGCAGCTCAATCTCATAGGCATTTGCATCAAACTTCCTTAAGATCTTACATGGTCCTATATTCCTCATCTTCAACTTGTTATATGTTCCCCTTGGGAACCTTTCCTTCTTGATATGTGTCAGGACCCAATCTCCTACTTCAAATTGAAGCTCTCTGAGATGTCGATCAACTCTGATCTTGTACTCTTGGCTAGAGTTCTGCAACTGCTCTCTGATCTGGCTATGGAGCTTCTACATTTCTGAAGAAAAATATTTTTCTCCAGCGCTTCTAATCTCACTCTGTTCTAAGTCTCTCAACTCAAATACTCCTCTTGGTTGCATTCCATACAGTGTTTGGAATGGGCTCTTTCTAGTGCTCATGTTTGGTGAGTCATTGTATGCAAATTCTGCTTATGGCAATCTGATCCCACTGACTATGATTCTCAGTGACCAGACTCCTCAATAAGTTTCCCAAACTTTTGTTCACCACCTTAGTCTGTCCATCTTTCTGAGGGTGATAAGCTGAGCTGAAGGACAAATCTGTCCCCAATTTCTTCCATAGTGTTCTCCGGAAATGACCAACGAATTTGGTATCTCTGTCTGAGACAATACTTTTGGGTAATCCATGAAGATGAAAAACTTCCTTGAAAAATAAATTTACAACATGTGTTGCATCATTAGTCTTTTGGCATGGGACAAAGTGTGCCATCTTTGAAAATTTATCCACCGCCATAAATATGGAATCGCATCCTCTTTGTGTTCTTGGCAATCCCAGCACAAAATACATGCTTATTGCATCCCAAGGCCTCTCTGGTATTGGCAATAGTTGATATTGTTATCACTCTGTAAATTTTGTCTAGCTGGTAAACAAACGACAGAGGTAACTTTTTCAACCAACTTTAGAGCTAGGCACTAGCCTGCTCAATTCAGAGAGGGATCTCTCTTGTCACTTGATGTTTCTTTGATAATCAATGGCTAGATTTAGTTTGTTTTGGGGGTTTTTGTAAGGTTGTTGGTAGGGAAGGGGAGGAATACTTGGGGCTATGGATTCAAAAATGAATAAAACAATGGCAGGTCATCAGAAACCTTTAGAGGAGAAAGGTTAAATGAGGCAATGAATCTGAGTTGTAAATTGAGTTTAATCAGAGTGGTAAGAGGAAGGGGAAAACAAATAACTGCATCAGAGCACTATTGAAATGAATTCTAAATTAGCTAAGACAAGAACCACACAGTTTAAATTGATTAGGTCGAGAGCATCATAAGATGAATTACAGACCTTTAACTCTCCAATTTAAACAGAAGAAGATGTAGATGGAATTTTAAAGACATAAGAAATACACACTATGAGATAAAACATAACTCATATCACATCCATTAGAATATTTTCATAAAGAGTTCAAAAAACTTCTGCATTATATATTCAATTTATCTCCAGTCAATTACAATGTCCTCCTTCTACCAGGGCAAGTCCCTCTCTGATCAATCCCTTTCATTTATCTTTGGAATAATATATATATACCAATTACATCCGGAATTCGAAACGAATCGACTTCCCTCAATCCCAAAAATAGACATCACTTACAAACGGAGGAATTTATAATGACTGTACTCCTATTTTACAGCGAGCGTTATAAAAAAAAAACTGACATATTTGAAATTTTTTCTTTGAACGCCACATCTCTATATCATTAAAAAATTCTCCAAAACATACTTAATTTAGCTTGAAAACTATTTCAGATTAGCAATTTCTTCTTTTAAACTGTCAAGCCAAGCAGACTGGTTTTCTCCAATGCTCTCGACCATCTCATCTTTAATCTCCATCTTCTGTCACTTGCTCTGCTCCCTCTTGACAGCTTGCGTATGATGCTCATTTGTGTATCCGTTGATGATTAAATCCTTCATGATGGGATTTAATCTGACCTCTTTATCTATTCCTTGCTCTTCAGTAGACTTTGTATGAAATTTTGTTGCTAATATTCACACAACCAGCTTCTCCTTCTTCTTTAATGATGAATTTGTCATATTAGTTGAAAATCTCGGTTCGCTAGAGACCACTTGGTTTGTTTTATCCATTTTCCCAGTTTTCCAGAAAATACGAGCTTATCTCCCTTAATTTTATAGAAATTAAGAAGCTGATTCGGTTTGTAATTATCCCATTCAGAAATGGAATGTTAATTGCCCAAAACAGAGTAAAGTCATCCATATTTTTAAAGGCAGTCGTCATTTAGAACCAATCATAGGTTACTAACAAAATTACTAGTGAGGACTACGGCTTATCATGTTCAACTTCTGAGTTCAAATGATGAGCTTTCAAATCAATCCTTTGGCAGTGTTCACTTGGTATCACATGGATGAAAAGTACTCGGAAAAGTGCTTTGAGGTGATTTGACTAATCATCAACCTTCCCTTTCTGCATGCGATCTTTGGACGTGAAACATTCAATGATGTCTTGACACGTGACATCAGGGTGTAATTTAGTGATTTCGAGCTCAACCTCTTTTCCCCCCGATATTTTTCTAGGGGTGCCACTTAGCTCCAGTGCAAAACCATGGTATTTTGATCGGCCCGCCTTCAAGGGTTTAAACCCCGAGCTTGTTTTGGGCCCGATACAATTTACAACCATCGATTGGTCGTGCCCATGATTTACGGTTCGTCAGATCCAATCGATGTCAGATCTTCACCAGATTTAGCCTACCTGCTATATGTAGCTCCATCCTGCCAGTCTATCACTCTTCTATATTGATTTGGTACCCTGCTAAGTCTTGAGTCTTGGGTTCCAATAAATTAGTACAGTGATAACATAGGCTCCAACTGGGGATGTTACCCTCCCTGTGAGGTAGAAAAGAACGTGTATACCCGGTGCCTCATCCATTGGATTTCTCCCATTACAAGTGTGTACCTTATATTTATCCTAGGTTTACTGTTAAAAATTCAACTGAATACTTTATTTGGAAATTTAAACTCGAAAAATGCTTGATCATCAAGCTTATTTTCACCTACCTAAACTATTGAAATGAACTGCCAATCAAGTGAAATGAAAATGCCAATGCAACCATGCCAGCACTTCACCTACTTCTCATTTAATTTGTGTGTGCTTGTTCCAAATATTGTTTATCAACAACTCATTTGAGAAGTTACATTCGGATCTGAATCTTAGAATCTCAAAAATATTAGTGTTGTTTATTGTTTCTAGCAAAACTGCAAAGGGATCTTCCAACACATGCATAAAATGATAGGCATATATCATTTCTTCCACTGCATCCTTATTTTTAGGCGATTTTCCCTGTTGATGTCCTTTAAGAGGTTTAAAAATTTGTTGAGTTTGTTTTGAATAACAACCTTCCGAATCGAAATACAGTTTTGACTGAAATGAAACTTCTGGTAGAAAACAATCCATTTTTAACACTGATGTTGATCGGACATCATCTCCATTTTTAATCTTACAACCTATCATAAGTTGTAAATTTCTGCCACTGGGATTTTCCATATAGCATGCCACAGGGTCATCAAACCCATGAAAGAACATTCCTTTTTTATGATCTCAGGAAGAAAGACAAGTTTCTTTCACGAGTAGTTGTTGTTCTCACACTGTTTCTTTAATCCTGAGAATTTTTTCACATGGGATGACAACAATATGTTTGTTCGCTCCTTCGTGCATATCAACAAAAGTATTCATATACTCTTGAACATATACAAGTATGACAGCCATATTGTGTGAATAGAGGCTATCCTTTTGTTCATTAAACTTGGTTTTATTAACCTTCTGGAAATTTTCTTGAAGAATGTCATTTTGTCTTTCATATAAATGGATGGGATTAAGTTCATGTTTACAACCTCCTTGTGAATATGAACAATTGACATCCTGAACTATTCCACAGTCTAGGGTTTTCATGGACGTATTGTAAAAACTGTGAATTCCAAAGGAATCAAATAGAAAAACTACCTCTTCATTATCTTTCTTTGTTTCTAATTGGAAAGTGGCATGCACTGTCTTATTTATTTCATGAAACTCTATGTTATTCGCTTGCCTGCTGCTTGAAATTTCCATATATGTAGTTTCAGAATCCTCATCTCCATTTAGGCCACTTAGAAATGTAGCAATCATGTCATTTTCAGGGGAAGAAAGGCAACTTTGAAACACTTAGTCTTGTTGGAGATCTTGTTGCATATCTTCATGACCTTTAACAACAATTTCTTGATCAGCTTAATCTTCATTTTCAAGCTGGTAGCTGAGCATAGGTTGCAAGTCTAAGCTAAAATAGCTTTTCATGTGATCATTTAATGTATATGAAAAATGTTGATCTTCCTTGCTGATAACAATTTTCCCATGTAAAGCAGTGTCATTGCAGTCATACTTTCCTACTTCCTTTGTTTTTTCATGATTTGTTTTCAACAATTCAAAATATGAAAAACATAATGGAAGGTAGTTTTCATTTGCAGGTTCACTGTATTTCGGATATTTCACATCACATCTGGAAAAAATTTGGTCTGGAACATTATTGACATCTTGCTTTAATACTTCAAAAGAAGAAAAACACAATGGCAAGGTTTTTTCATCTGATGCACATCTTTCCATTTTTCTATGTTGTTGAACATATTTCTTTTCAAATTTCTCTCTGACCAATGGATGCATTTCCTTATCAAATTTCCTTAGTGAATCAGTGTGATTTAGCATTAGCATATTTTCTTTTTTTTCAATCATAATATTAGTGTTTTCTTTCAATAATTTAAATGAAGAAAAACACAAAGGCAAATAATTTCTTTCAGCTTCTTCATTACCTTCTTCTTTGTAGTTGTGATGTGAAAGTTGGTGAATTTCTCTGTACTACTGAAAAAGAACATTTCGGGGAGAGCATGTAACTGGTTGTTCTAAAAAACCCACCTTATAATCACCATCATACTCATCATATACGGGCAGGCTAGCAATACTTGCAGTGTCACCTAGCAAGAAAAAACTTGGAGTATCAACTTGCTCTTCAACCGATTGATTTGCACACTAGTCTTCTTGACTGTCCATAAATGATGAATGAAACAGTTAGCTTCATGCTTATCATGGGGTGTATCAGAAACTGTACATGTGCTTTCCCTTTCAAGAGATGGAATATAATCTTCGGCAAAATCATTAGCATTGAAAACTTCAAGAGGACCTACAACTCTCTGCTCAATATTCCAATCAACTATTTTTTGTTCATAATGTCATGTTTTTTTTTCATCCAACTCCTCTTTTCGAATCTGTTTACATGCTTGAATATTGTGTTGAATCTCATGAGAATCATTAAACATTTTTTGTAAGGACTTAGGTCTTCTTTCCATCAGGAGGAAAGACAAATTTGGATGAAGAGTTGTTGTATAATGGAGCATGGCAGCAGCTTTAGTAGGTCGAATTTCTTTGGGCAAATTATAATACATACTGGAAAACCTTCTACTGAAAGTGGAAATATTCTCATTGCTTTGTTCTTTCAAGGCATAAAATTTTGTAAGTTGGAGGTATAGAGACTTCTTCCTACACCAAAACTTCGAAAAAACACTCTTCAATTCTTCCCATGAGCTAATTGTCTCTGGTTTCAAATGGTTAAACCATTCTTTGGTATCTCCTCTCAAGGATTGAGAGAAATCCCTCATACAAACATCGTCATGATCAATCTCAAATAAGTCTATAAAATGTTCAAACCCTTGGAGGTGTTTTTCAGTTGTAATTTCACCAAGTTCTCCATCAAACACAGGTAGGTACTCATAGTGCTTTGGAGAAAATCATGGAGGGTGTGCGGTAATAATAAAGGTCTATATCTGTACTGGATCTTGGAGTGTGTTGGATCAAGTGAAATATTAGTCTTGATTTCTTGAGGCTTGTCAACTTGGTTGTGGTTATGATATAGCTCAGGTGGGATATTTTGATCAAAATCATCAACAAATTGATGGGATGTTTGTATAATTTTGAGGGGAGGATATGCAACTTCAGGATTATCATGATCATCATTTGCATGTAGTAGATGAAGAAAAACTTGTCTAACATGTTCAAGAAAGGACCAGAGGTAATTTACAACAAATAATACAATGTCCTGGAAAAAACCTGATTTTAAGTACTTTTCTTCCGTGAATCCTTTTCATACCTCTCTCAGGAGTCTCATCTTCGAGCAATGGAGTCGCCAGTGATATTTTGAAATATGGATTCTGCATCCCTAGTGGAATCGCCAGTAAAAGTTCAAATTTATGGATTATTTTTCCAATGGAATCACCTTCAAATTGATTTGTCGATGTATGGAGTCGCCAGAGAAAGAATACAGTCGATATGTGTCTAAGTGTTTGTTGCTCTCAGACATTAGAATTCAACCATGTTGTTCTCTCCTAGGGAAAAATTTTCAATTTCGTCCCCGGCAACAGCACCAGAATGTTAGCACTCTGTAAATTTTATCTGGCTGATAGACAAATGACAGAGGTAACTTTTTCAACCAACTTTAGAGTTGGGCACTAGCCTTCTCAACTCAGAGAGGGATTTCTCTTGTCACTTGATGTTTCTTTGATAATCAATGGCTAGATTTAGTTTGTTTTAGGGGTTTTTGTAAGTTTGTTGGTAGGGAAGGGGAGGAATACTTGGGGCTATGGAGTCAAAAATGAATAAAATAATGGCAGGTCATCAGAAACCTTCAGAGGAGAAAGGATAAATGAGGCAATGAATTTGAGTTGTAAATTGAGTTTAATCAGAGTGGTAAGAGGAAGGGGAAAACAAATAACTGCATCAGAGAACTATTGAAATGAATTCTGAATTAGCTAAGACGAGAACCACACAATTTAAATTGCTTAGGTCAAGAGCATCATAAGACGAATTATGTTAAGACCTAAATAATGGCTCATTACCCCTTAATTGGGGCATATTACATTAGTAAAGTTATTTTATTTATGTCGGATTTATTCCATTAGTTGTAATTATACCTCCTAGTCTCCTATATATACCAAGGAGACATTTTCATTTGGAATCATCTTGTAATTGTACATTTATGTGGGCATAAAGGGGTTGCCCCCTCGAAGAGTCTTCTTATCTGAATTTCTCTCTTTTTCAAGGCATTGAGTACTTATTTTGAGGTTTTTCTATGCTATATTGATATTTGGTTCTTAACATATGGTATCAGAGCTCAAGGTCTTGGGGTTTCGCTGCTACATCTGAGACACCTTGGCATTTTTTCTATAACCTTTTTTTCTACCATGTTTCCGAAGGAATGTCTTGGAGGTTATTTAGTATACAGATCAAGGTACATTGGGTTACAATTTCAGCTCCTGAGGCCTTATACTTTCAGAGATACAGCCTGTGCAAGATAGGGTTCTGGAATCATCCTGAACTGAGTCATTGCGGAATTTTCGCTATAAAATATTTTCTATAAATTTTCAAACCCTAAACTCCAGAGGCCATTTACATAAATTAGTAAGGTATCTATGGTAAAACGTTTAGCTTCTGGGTCATCTTAAATTTTCATATACACCCTATGGAAGATAGGGTATCTGACTAGTCTCAAGAAGGTATTCCAAGTAAAAAAATCATAAATTTTTCATAGAGTATACAAATTGAGTGAGACTAGTTGTATTGGGTAGTGGACAATCTGTAGTATTTCCGGTACAAGTTTCAGAATTTTATATCAATTATTTTGTGTGGGGCACACTATACAAGTGAGATCTCCTAGAAAGTCCAAAAATCAGCAAGTTGTGGGGAAGTTACCATAAATTCCATTTGGCACATCCAATTTTGATCAGACTTGTGGAATTTCATAGAAGAAATATCAGAGAACTACAAAAAAGAAATTTTCATACCCAGAAGGGCCGAAACTTTGGAGATACAGCATAAGAAAGATTGTCTAGCAGAACCACCTCAAAATTAAGGTTCAAAAGTGATACCTGGCCAACATGCCACCCAAAAAGGGAACTTCTACACCAAATAAGCCTCCATACAATCCTACATGGACTCTTGATGAAGGTGAATAAATTCATAGGCACATAAATGATTTACAAAAGAATATAGTAACAAAATATGAACTACAAGAGATGATGGATTCAACGGAAGCTAAATTTGAGGAAATAAATACTAAGATGGATGGCTTAAAAGGGGAGATCGTGGAAGGATTAAAAAAATTCCTAATAGAGAGGACACATGAAAGTGAAAATGTATCCCATGAAATTCATGATGAGGACACAAGGAAGGTGAATCAAGAATGGAGAAACTCCAACTTTGGGTTGAAGACCAACCACGTTCCCTAATATTAATATACAAGGAAGTTTACAGTGGAAAGGACCCAATCCACATGGATACTTCAGATGGAGAGATTCTTTGATCTACATAATGTACCACATACACAAAAGATGAATTGCTTCTTTATATTTAGAAGCTAAGCAATTTATTATGTTGTCGATGGATTTGTTCTCGAAAATAACTCATCACTTGGACATTTTCATGGAAGAAATGATAGCACACTATGAGGGATACAAGGAACATTTATATTTAGTCAATTGATAAATCTCAAAGAAAAGGGTTCAGTTAAAGAGCACATTGAGAACTTCCAAGATTGAATATAAAGGTACTTGATATTCCAGATGAGCATAATTGATGTATTCATGAGACTTTTAAAGGATAACATTCAACATGAGTTTCACCTTTAGGAACCCAAAATATTGGAGGAGTACATTTAAGGTGGCAAAGAAATGTTGAAAGTAAAAATATGGCTATGGCTACTAGGACCAATCCTAACATCTATAGAGAAAAATGCTCCTTGTTCTAAAACACTCAACCTACAGGGTTGACACCTCCAACAATTAGGAAAGAAAAGCAAAGGTTTATTCTTTAATTGTGACAGTGGGGTACAATGGGGACATAAGTGTGGTGAAATAAATTATTCTACATATATTGTGATGAGGAAGAAGAACAAGAAGCAGAACAATAACCATCTCAAGATGAAAATGTAGAAACAATTTCATTTGAAGAGTGTTGACTCCAATGATATCATGTAATGCATTGGTTGGATTAACACTCCTCAAACCCCCTCAATGTTGGATATATCAAAAAGAAAAGGTAATAGTCCTAATTGATTCTTGTAGTACTCATAATTTCATTCACTATAAATCAATGGCTCTAATTTCTTTGTATATCCGATTGCGAGTTTCAAGTAATGATTGATGATGGAGGAACTATCAATTGTTCGAGAAAATGCAATAAGATCAATCTTACTATGGGGCAATATGTAATGAATAGTCCAATGATTTCTATAACCATGGGTGGTGCTGATGATGTTCTAGGAATCCAATGGTTAAAATCATTAAGACAATGGCTTTTATTTTCAGAACTTTTCATGAAATTTTTCGTGGAAGGAAAATAAAATTGAGTTAAGAGGTGTCGAGGGAAACATGCTAAGGTGATAAGCTCTAATGGCATGAAAAAATTATTGAGAAAAGAGGCATCAAGATGTTATTGCACAACTATATGCTCACCTAGATGTTCAAACATCTAAGCCATCTATTCCTCAAGATCTCCAAGGGATCATTGATAATCATTCCAAGTAGTTGAAGATATTCCCCAAAGATCTTCCACCCACTCGAAATCATGATCATGATATTCACCTAATTCCTGGAGTCTTCCTCACATTAGGCCATACAGATACCCTGTATACCCAGAAGAGTGAAATTGAGTGCATGGTTGAGAGAAATTTTAAAGGCTATCATTGTGGGCCTAGCCAAAGGTTCTTACTCTGCACGGTGTTAATGGTATTCAAAGAAATATGGCTCATGGTATGTGTCGGATTATAGAGAGCTCAACAAGATCACTATTGAGATGGTTCCCATTCGTCATTGATGAATTGTTAGATGAACTACATGGAGCAATATATTTCACAAAGTTGGATCTTCGTTCAGGGTATCATCAGTTAGAATGAAGGAAGAAGATATATCCCAAAACACATCATTCTAGACATGAAGGGGTATGAATTTTTGGTCATGCCTTTAACATTACTAAATGCACCTTCCACATTCAAGGTTGGTAGATCCAATTTTCAATCCCTTCCTTCGAAAAATTGTGTTATTATTTTTGATGATATACTAATCTATAGAAGTCTTGGGAGTATCATGTGTGACATGTTGACAAGGTGCTACAACTACTAAAGGAACAACAACTATATGCCAAATCATCCAAATGTTCTTTGGAGTGAAGGAGGGTAAATTATTTGGGTCATATTATCTCATGAAGGTGTCAAGTAGACCCTAACAATAATAAAGGCCATGATGGACTGGTCGATTCCCAAAACATTAAAGATATTATAGGATTTTTGGGTTTGGCAGGTTAGCTACCCATAAGTTTGTTCGGCACTATGGAGAATAGCAGCACCTTTAACGGCACTAACTAAGAAGGATGCATTTTCATGGACTCCATGGGCAACTAAATATTTTGAAAAACTTAAAAAGGTGATGTGCAAAGATCATGTCTTGACCACTCAGGACTTCACAAAACTATTGTGGAATGTGATACCTCGGAAATGGAATTGGTGTTGTCCTAATGCAAGAAGGGAAAGACCCCTAGATTTTTGAAAGTTGACCACTCAAGGAAAAGAACTTACAAACCATTTATGAGAAGGAAATGATGGAAATACTACATGCATTGAAGAAATAAGTCATACACCCTGTAGGTATAGGCACTTCAAGGTCAAAACAGAGCATGATAGTCTTAAAGACTTCGGAACAAGACTATCTTCAGAAGAATTTTCAACAAAAATGGTAAGCAAGATACTGGGTTATGATTTTGAAATTGTCTATAAAAAAGCAGAAGCAAAATGTTGTGCCAGATGCACTCGAGAAAGGATATGAATATGTTGAGGCATTTCTCTGTGTTATATTTATCATCCAACCTAATTGGATAATAGAAACAAGGGTTGAATGGAAGGAATGACGAAAAGATGTGGACTCTCATTCAAAGGTTGCAGTAGGATTCCAGTACATCAGTTACATTTACATGGAAAAATTATTCACTATGGTACAAATATAGCTTATATTTATGTAAGAACTCCCAACTCAAGAGCAAAAGGTGATATTGGAATTGCACACTTCTCGAGTAGGAGAGCACTCAGGATTTTGAGAAAATCTACCATAAAGAGTCAAGAAGAATTTTTTGGGATGGCCTTAAAACTTATGTTCAAGGTTTGTGGCAGAATGTTTGGTTTTCCAACAAAATAAAGATTGAAACAATTAATACCACAGGTCTTTTTACAGCCATTAGCCATCCCAAGTCCGTGCTGGGAGGTTCAATAGTTCATCACAAGGTTATTGAAGTCTGGAGGAAAGAGTGTGGTGATTGTTGATAGACTAACCAAGAATGCATACACTTTTGTGCACTCTCTCATCCTTGGCCGATTACAATTTCCACCACATTCATGGATAGAGTTCAAAAGCTACATGGCAACCCAAAGATTATTGTAAGTGACAGAGATCCCATCTTCACTGGACATTTTGGGATAGAATTATTTTTCTTGTTTAGGTAGTGGCTCATACTCTCATCCTATCATCCTCAATCTAATGGAAAAACCGAGATAATGAACAAATGTGGAAGGCTACCTTAGTTGTTGTGTCTCTAATAAACCAAACATAATGGTTCAAATGGTTACCCTTGGCAGAATGGTGGTATAACACTTCCTTTTCATACTGCAAAAAAAATAATGAAAGCCTGCCATTTGTGGCACTCTATGGATACCACCCTCATATCACTTCTTCTCTAAAATAAAAATCTAAGGACACAAGGTGGAAAGATCACATGAGCATCAACAACAAGTTTTTCCAAATATTAAAGGACAACCGACCATGGCACAAAATTGCATAAAACAACAAGCAAATCAACATCGTAGTGAAAGAAGTTTTGAAGTAGAGTTAAGATTGTTTTAAAGACTACAACCAGCCTACAAATGGTGTCCCTCAAGCAAGCCAAGAAGGGATAATAAATTATCACACCAAAGTACTATGGACCTTAAAAGTTGTTGCAAAAGATTGGTGCTATAGAATACAAATTGGAGTTATACATCTTCTTGAGTACCTTGGTTCCATGTTTCATGCTTAAAGAAGGGTTATAGGTGACAAGATCCCAGTTCAAACTATATTGCTATATAACTTGATGAGGAGGAAAAAGTATGTGTGTGGAGATGGAAGCCATCACTGACATAAGAAATCGTCAGCTGAGGAATAGATCCATTTCAGTTTATCTCATTAAATGGAGGAAAACTATCGGCTGAAGATTCCACTTAGAATGGAGTCTTTTATACAGGCACAGTTACTCAAGCTTTGTGGACAAAACTTGTCTCAAAGGGGAGGGCATGTTAATCCCTAAATAGTGGCTCATTACCCATTAATTAGAGACGCCAATACATTAGTAATGTTATTTTTATTTATGTCATTTTCCATTAGTTGTAATTATAACCCATTAATTGGGGCATATTACATTAGTAATGTTATTTTATTTATGTCGGCTTTTTTCCATTAGTTGTAATTATAACTCATAGTCTCCTATATATACCAAGGAGACATTTTCATTTGGAATCATCTTGTAATTGTACATTTATGTGGGCATAAGGAGGTTACTCCCTCAAAGAGGCTTATTATCTGAATTTTTCTCTTTTTCAAGGCGTTGAGTACTTATTCTAAGGTTTTTCTATTCTATATTGATATAATTTGGTTCTTAACAAATTTTGAACCTTTAACTCTCCAATTTAAATAGAAGAAGATGTAGATAGAATTTTAAATACATAAGAAATACACACTATGAGAGAAAACAGAAATCATATCACAGCCATTAGAATCTTTTCATAAAGAGTTCAAAACACTTATGGATTATATATTCAATTTAACTCCAGTCAATTACAATGTCCTCCTGTTACCAGGGTAGGTCCCTCTCCAATCAATCCCTTTCATTTATCTTTGGAATAATATATATAAACCAATTACATCCGGAATTCAAAACGAAGCGATTTCCCCCAGTCCCAAAAATAGACATCAATTACAAAAGGAGGAATGTATAACGACTGTACTCCTATTTTACAGGGAGTGTTATAAACAAAACTGACATATCTGAGATTTTTTCTTTGAACGCCACATGTCTATATCATTACAAAATTATCTGAAACATACTTAATTTAGCTTGAAAACTATTTTAGATTAGTAGTTTATTCTTTTAAACTGTCAAGCCAAGTAGGTTGGTTTTCCCCAACGCTCTCGACCATCTCAGCTTTAATCTTTGTCTTTTGTCGCTTGCTCCGCTTCCTCTTGATAGCTTGCATATGATGCTCTTCTGCATATCCGTTGATGATTAAATCCTTCATGATGGGATTTAATCTGACCTCTTTATTTGTTCCTTGTTCTTCAGCAAACTTTGTATGAAATTTCGTTGCTAATATTCGTGCCACCAACTTCTCCTTCTTCTTCAATGATGAATTTGTCATATTAGTTGAAAATCCTAGTTCGCTGGGGACCACTTGGTCTGTCTTGTCCATTTTCCCGGTTTTCCAAAAAATACGAGCTTATCTCCCTTAATTTTATAGAAATTAAGAAGATTATTCAGTTTGTAATTATCCCGTTCAAGAATGGAATGCTAATTGTCGAAAACAAAGTAATGTCATCCATATTTTTAAAGGCAATCGTCATTTAGAAATAATCATAGGTTACTGACAAAAGTACTAGCAAGGACTACGGCTTATCATGTTCGACTTCTTAGTTCAAATGATGAGCTTTCAAATCAATCCTTTGGTGGCATTCACTTGGTATCACATGGATGAAAAGTACTCAAACAAATTCTTTGAGGTGATTTGGTTAATCGTCAACCTTCCCTTTCTGCATGTGATCTTTGGACGTGACACATTCAATGATGTCTTGGCACGTGACATCGGGGTGTGATTTAGCAGTTTTGAGCTCAACCGCTTTTTCCCCCGATATTCGTCTAGGGGCGCCACTTATCTCTAGCGCAAAACCATGGTATTTTGATCGGCTCTCCTTCAAGGGTTTAAACCTCAAGCTAGTTCTAGGCCCAATACACTTTACAACCATCGATCGCTTGTGCCCATGATTTACGGTTCATCAGATCCAATCGATGTCAGAGCTCCGCCAGATTTAGCCTGCCTACTATATGTAGCTCCAACCCGCCAATCTATCACTCTTTTATACTAATTTGGTGCTCTGCTAAGTCTTGAGTCTTGGGTTCCAAGAAATTAGTACAATGATAACAGATATAACCCAGTGTTTTGTCTTTTGCCTTTTGCATGTTGGAAGATTCTACATCTGTTTACAAACTTTTTCACTTGTGTCCTCATACCTGGCCAATAATATGAACTTCTCAACTGTGCAAATGTCTTATCATGGCCGAAATGTCCATCCAATCCTCCACTATGCTTTTCCTTCAAAAGGTTATCCCTCATTGAGCATTTTGGTATGCACAATTGATTGCCCTTGAACAAAAATCCCTCTTGAATCATATACTCTTTCCACTGGCTTATGTCTCTCAGAATAGGATTTGCACATTCTCTTTATGCTTCCTTGAAGTTTGGTCATCACTGTACATATCCTTAAGGTTTTCAAACCCCAAGGTCTTGACCTGAAATTCCTGCAGAATCAGACATATCCTACTCAATGCATCAACAACTTTGTTAGCATTACCAGAAATATGTTTTATGACAAAAGTAAAATTGTGCATAAACTCAATCCACTTTGCATGTCTATGATACAATTTCTCTTGTCTGGTTATGAATTGTAAATCTTGGTTGTCATTGTACAAGACAAATTCCTTTGGAACAAGGTAGTTCCTCCATTTCTTCAAGGCTTGAATTATGGCATGCAATTCCTTATCATATGTGGATTACTTTCGCTTGGTCTTATTTAGCTTCTCACTGAAATATGAAACCGGTCTATTATCCTGGCTCAAGACTGCTCCAATTGCAACTCCACTTGCATCACATCTCACTTGAAATGTCTTTCCAAAATTTGGTAAGACTGGAATTGTTTGTTCTATTATCTTCTCCTTCAATATATTGAAGCTCCTCTCGGCCTCCTCTGTCCAAAAGACGTGTGCCTCTTCTTCACTGTATCCATAATTGGTGCACAAATTCCACTGAAATTTCTGATGAACTTCCTATAGAAACTTGTTAATCCATGGAAGCTTCTTACTTCAAACATACTCCTTGGTGATGCCCATTCTTTGATTGCTTTCACCTTCTCTGGATCCATATTCAATTCATTTGAAGAGATCGCAAAACCCAATTAAATGAGTTATGTCTTCATAAAAGAGGACTTCTTCAGATTTATCAACAACTTCTCCTGTTGTAGTGTCCTCATCACTAATGTTAGATGTCTCAAATTCTCCTCTTTAGTCTTGCTAAAGAGCAGTATATCATCCAGATATACAACCACAAACTTGCCAATGAAATCTTTCAATATTTCATTCATCAGCCTCATAAAAGTACTTGGGGCATTTGTTAAGCCAAATGGCATAACAAGACACTCATACAACCCTTCATTTGTCTTAAAGATTGTTTCCTACTCATCACCTTCTCTCATCCTTATCTAGTGATATCCACTTTTCAAATCTATCTTAGAAAAGAAATTTTCCCCACTTAAACAATCCATTAAGTCATCCATTCTTGGAAAAGGAAATCTATACCTGATGGTGATATTGTTCATGACTCTGAAGTCTGTACACATTCTCCATCATCCATCCTTCTTTGGACTCAACACAGTTGGTACTATGCATGGACTCAAGATTTCTCCAACCAAACCTTTGTCTAACAAATCCTGGACTTGCTTCTTTACCTCTTCATTCTCTTGAGGTGTCAATTTGTATGTTGCTTTGTTTGGCAGACTTTCTCTTGGTATCAAATCAATATGATGGATGATACTTCTGATGGGTGGCAATGAGTTAGGAAACTCGTCCACTACTATGTCAGCAAAATTATCCAACAGTTCATGAACTTCTTCAGGCAAATCATCCATTGAAGTACTTGTAAGGACAACTCTGGGTTTCCTCACCACAGCAAAATACATCTCTTGTTCCTTCTTGACTTCCCTTAGGAGTTCCTTCCCACTCATGAAAAGTATGCTTATGTTGGCTTCTTATTTTACTTTCTTCTCCTCTATTGGCAGCAATATGTGTGTCCTACCATTCTTCTCCAAAGTGTATGTATTTTTTCTCCCATCATGAATGACATTTCTGTCAAACTTCCATGGTTTTCCAAACAATACATGACATACATCCATGGGAATTACATCACACAGAATTTCATCTCTATATCCTCCTATATTAATTTCAACAAGGCATTGTTTAGTGATAATTACCTAGTGTCCTTTCTGCAACCATGAGACTTTATATGGCTTTGGATGTGCAGTTGTCTCCAGCTCCAATTTCTCCACCATATCTATGGATACTAATTTATTAGTTCTCCCACTGTCAATTATCACCTTGCATACTCTGTCTTTAGTATTGCAAATTGTCATGAATAGACTGTTCCTATGTATTGAATTTTCAATTTTTGGCTCTGGTTTTAAGAGAACCTTCCTCAACATCAGGCATTTTCCATCCTCTGCACCTTCTACTTCAACATCCCTTTTCTGTGCTTCAGAAATGTGAGCTTCACCTCCTCCTTATTTATTTTTCTCGGGGCATTCCCAAGACATGTGTCATGTCTTTCCACATGCATAACACCTTACTTCTCCTCCTCTTCTTCTTCCTCTTCCTATAGAAGAACTTCTTCCACCACCTTGTCTTCCTCGGGAACTTCCTCCTCTTTCTGAGTGACTGTGTGGTTTCTCAATCCCATATTTGGATTTTTGTTTCTTATCATGGGAAACTCCCTTGCCTTTGCTTGGGCTTCTGCCTCTGTTTCGTTGACTCTATTTCCTGGACAAATTCTCCTTTGCCTTTAGAGCAATCTGATAAGCATCCTCTATTTTCCTTACTGACATCATGCTGATCTCATCCTAGATTTCATACCTCAGTCCATTTATGTACCTAGAAAAATTTTCCTCGTCTTTATCTCGTTGTCCAATACTGATATTCAGTTTGTAGAAATCCTTTATGTACTCTTTCACTAGCATACCCTTTTGTCTCAAGTTCTGCAACTTCCTAAACATATTTATCTGATAATCTTTGGGCATGAATTTAGCCTTCAGCTTGGCTACCATTATGTCCCAATTCTTTATCTTATGTTTTCCTTTGCTTCTCCTCTCATCCTGTATTTCATCCCACCATAGTGTTGCATGTCCTTTCAGTCTGGTGACAACATGTCTCACATTTTTCTCCTCATTGACATCTTCATAGTCGAAATATTTGTCCATGGATATTATCCAATATAGCAATTCTTCTGCATCCAGGTTGCCTTCATACATTGGGATCTCTATATTTTCTCCAACTCCCAGTTTAACAACCACTCTCAGCAAGCGTTCCTCAGCAATATTTTCCCTTGTAGCTTCTTCAACTTCGATTTATTCACTTTCTGCATCATTGATGTACCCAGCATCAGGTGCACTCCTCTGCGCTGCCTCCATCACCTCTAATATTGCACAAAGTTCTCTCATTTCTCTTTCTACAACGTGATTGGATAAAGGTGGCTCCACAAGTCTCCTTGGTGGCATTTTTTTACTATCTCTCACACGCAGAGTATACCTTCGATCTCTTTTTCGCTTCCTAAAAATAATTTCAGGATCTGATGCCACTTAATGCAAGCCCCCCTATTCTCCCTCAGGGCTGCGCAACCGCCCGATTAAGAATCTTCGATTCTCAGAGCTGAATCGGCTCCCTGAAACCCTAATGGTCTCCCTTGTGATTAAACACAGACCCTTTTCATTCTTTTGGTCCAGGTTCTATGACACCCGTAACCTCTCCCTTCGCGTTGTTGAACTATCAGGGTCCAGGCACTAGCTCCTCTTCCATTAGCCCTTTCCCATAGGTCACCTCGAATATGTCCTCACATAAACACACGATTTCAGGGTGGCCTAGAGTGGTTTGAGACCACATCGCTTTTCTCCCCGCAATTCACTAGCATCTGCCACGTGCCCTTTTGGCAATACCATGGTTTTGATTGCGGCCCGCTCCAAGATTTTTAAAACCTAAGTAGTTTTTGTCCCTGTAATTAAGCACGATCGTCGATCTTGGTATCTCGGGCATTTCTTCTTTATCGATGGTTGAGGTTTGTCCTCTTCTTCCTTGGTCAACTATCAGTCAGTGACCCTTTTCACACACACTCCTAGATCTCCACGATCTATCGAAGTGTGCCCTCCTTCCAAATCGATGGCTATGATCAATTTTTCACTTCGAGCTTCGGGAGTTTCAACTCTGAATTCTTTCTCCTCTGAAATACTTCCACCTGAAGTTGGCGATCTGTCAACGCGTGTCCCTCACAGATCGACGGTTGTGGCTCACTTCTACTCTTTGGGCTTTGGGAGTTTCAACTCTCATTTCTTGCTTCCTCCCGGAGTGCTTTCACTCAAAGATGATGATCTGTCAATGTGTGTCCCTCACAAATCGATGGTTGTGGTTTAATTCGGCTCTTCGAGCTTCGGGAGTCTCAACTTCTGAAAACGCATTTTCTCCCGGAGTGCTTTCACCCGAATTTCATGGATCTCTATCACGTGTCCTTATGAATCAGATGGCTACGATTCAGTTTGGATATTCGGGCTTCGGGGATCTCAAATTCTACACACTAACTTCTCACCGCAGTGATTTCACCCAAATTCGACGATCTGTTGACACGTATCTCCTGGCGACCAATGGTCAGGATCTACTTCGTCTCTTCGGTCATTTCACTTTCTATTTGTCCACAAAATTTCCAAAGTGATTTCGCTCTGGAGTTATGGATATTATGACACATGTCCCTTTGGATGATGGACAGTCCTTGGTCTCTTCAGAACTTCAGTGAATCCTCGCTCCTATGTTCACGCAGAGACGTAAACCTCATGCACTTTTCCCAAATCCAACGATCTTGAATGATCTTGCTCCCTCCTGGATGGATCTTAGTCAATGATTCGTGAAACCTTCAGAAATTCATTTCCCTTGAATATTTCTCCCACTATCTCTCTTGATATTTCTCTCTCTCGAACCCTTTAACTCCTTAGGGGGTGACTTCGACACTTAGTCAAATTTTGGATTTGTGCACACCTTACACAGATGATTGTGCACACCTTGCAGAAGTCACTTTGCACTCCTTGCAAAGGGAAGTTTCACACTGTCTCTTTTGAGCTTCTGAGTCGAAACAAACTCTGTCAACGCACTCCTTACGGACTGTATGCACACCTTGCATGAACTCAACGAAGAGAAAACAATCGAAACTCATCCAAACACTTCACAGTTTCACATACTCGACAACATAATTCATTCATTCATGAAAAAAAAATAACAGGGAGTTGTAGACAGTAGAAACACCATGCATTGGATCAATTTTACTCTGTTATATTCATTCAAATGTAAATGGCTACAACAATGGTAAAACAAGAACTAAAACTCAGCAACAACTAAATCACAGCAAACTCCTACTAACTTGCAGCAGCCTCATACGGGCATACAACACCTCTATTTATCTCAGAGGGTTCTTAGGGTTCCCTCCGACTACTCGTCTTATCGAAGAAAAAAAACCTAAATTCTACTTAAGTTCTGTTACATTAAAGTCTAGGAGTGAAAATCCCAGATCATCTGTGATCATTCATCTCCCAAGTGTTTGAACTTCTTCAGTTTTCAATCATTTCAAAAAAAAATTGCAGGGAATGCCAGTGCTTAAGATTTTGAATGATTCAAAGGTGTGCTAAGGCACTGAGTTGTCTCTCCATGTGTGCTTGCTAATGATGCTCCTGCATCACTTATCTAGTTGTACTAACTACTTATTTCCATGTACATAATATGAGTGTATGGAATCATCTCTGATTCCTTAAACTGATGGAAGCACAAGAGTATGTAAATGTTGCATTGAAGGTGCATGCAAAGTACTCTCCTTATGTGTAAGTAGAAAAGAGGAGTCATCGTCAAAAAACTTAGTGAATTTATACAACCTTGACTTGTGATCCACCTCACCAATTTCAATGATGGAATTGTCATGCATCTCAATTACTTAAACAAAATATGATGTAAATTCAACCTTTTTACCTTTCTGAGTGATCTAATAAAGTTAGAGAGGATTCATAGAAATCTTTGGAACATGCAAAACATTCTCAAAACTTCCATTGTGAAGTTCTACTCTCCCTTCTCTCTCTACTGCTACTGGAGTATCATCCCCAATTAGAATAGGGGGTCTTCAGCATGGACTCAAAGAAGAGAAAATTTCCTCTTTCGTTGCCATGTGATGGAATGCACCAGAATCTATAATCCATGAATCATATGAGAAATTAATTGAAACAAGAGCATAATGATTACCTTTCTTAGTAGCATGATCTTCTTCCTTCTACTTCTTGACTCCTTCTGGAATGAAGTTTCCAAGGTTGTTTTGTTGAAGTGCATGTGCCATAAGATCAATATGTTTCTTCATGCATGTGGATTCTTCATGATTTTTTTTATTGTAGTAAGTGAATTTCTTTCCCTTCTTCTTCTTCTTCTTGGAATCTGAAGAGTCTTTGGAACTTGAAGAACCCTTGAGGGGTTTGGGATATCCCTCCTTCTCGTTTTGTTTCTCCTTCATGCTATGTTTTTATTATCCTTTTCCATCATGCATGGTGAGTGCATGTGCTTTGGGATCCTTATTAGGCCCATATGAATGATTTTTTTCTACTCTTTTGTAAGAGACACAATGAACTGAGCCATCGTAAGCATTTTCCAATTTGTTCCAAAAAGACATCTGCCAAAATGGAAATTAGAGACATATACAGCGTATTATGGTCCTATATTGGCCAAGATTGTTAGAATAAGTTATTTCTCTTGTGTAGACTTTTCAATACCACATTCACCCAAGCTCAATATCAAAGATTTAAATTTAGTAAAGAAATCATGTATATTATCAAAAAATTTAGGGTATAAGGTATTCAACTCTACCTCAAGCATATGACCTCACATCTCATCCTTCTTTCCAAAGAGTCCTTCCAAGATGGTCCAGATCTCGTTTGGAGTCTTGCATGCGGCAACATGAAAACATAAATCAGTGGAGATTAACTCAAGAAGTAGTCTCATGACCTCATCCTTACGGTTCTCCCATCTGATCTTCTTAAGCACTGATGTAGGTTTTGCTTCTGTCGTGATCGTCAAATTATATAGTCCTTTTATTTTGAGTTGGAATGCGGCATTCAGATTCCATTCAAAATAATTGTACAGTGTGAGTATTATCACCAAACTTGAATGAAGAATTTGCATCATCTCCATCCCTGCTATTGATTCTGAAAAGATCATGAAAACCCAGATCGTGGATTCTGAGATATGACAGACGGTTCTATGGAAGCTATAGATATCATAAAACAACTATATCTCATAGAATATGATGTGAGTTTTGGATATTTTTGGTGAGCATGAGCATCCCTATGTTATATGTCTATGTTCAAAATTTCATCCCGACCCAGATCGTGGATTTCAAGATATGGCTATTTTACTGCAGAAAACCAATTTTCTAGAGGGCAGATTGAATCATCGCACCCTAAAGAAGGATACAGTGCGACTATGATGAATCGACGCACCCTAGAGAAGGATAAAGTGCGACGATTGTGAAAAACTAAATCATCGCAGAGTGCGACCATCACACCCTAGCAATGGATAGACTGTGTCGATTCCAATTGTCGCACCTTTCAATAGGGATAGGTTGTGACAATGGCGGAAACTCGGTTTACTCAATAATTAAATCATATTTCTCTCTTCTATGGATTGTCTGGGTTTCTCCAATAAGTTCGGCTTTGATACCATGTCAGTGTTTCATAGAAACCCACACACGAGACCTAGCTAAAGCATACACAAACAAAGCTTATCAAGAAAAGGAAGAGAGATATAATATGAAGAATGAGAATCAATGTGTATTATGATCTGTTCAATGAGTGAGTGATATTCACTCATATAGGCCATGACATCATATCTTAGGAATGTATGCATAATAGTGATGGTCTCAAATTAGAAATTCTAAAATAGAACTAGTCAATTAACTCCCACTAAACTAGTGTGCCAAAAAGAAAAATTTCTCCAACACATTTTAGTATCCATTATTGCTTCCAACTAAGCTTCAGTTGAATCCATCATCCCTTATAGTTCATCTTTTGTTACTTCCTTATTTTATAAATCATTTATGTATCTGTGAATTTCTTCACCTTCATCAAGAGTCCAAGTAGGATTGTCTGAAGGCTTATTTGGTGTAGAATTTCCCTTTTTTGGTGGCATGTTGGCCAAGTATCACTTTTAAACCTTGATTTGGAGGTGATTTTGATAGATGATCTTTCTTCTGTTGTATCTCCAATATTTCATCCCTTCTGGGTCTAAAATTTCATTCTGTATTTCTTTGATATGTTTTCTCTGCAATGCCATAGGTCTGATCAAAATTTGATGTGCCAAGTGGAAGTTATGGTAACTCCCCCAGTGAAAATTGTAGTGAACCTTAATGGATAAAGGTAAAACCCTTAAGATTCAAGTTAACAAGTGCATCCACACAATAATAAACACAAATATTGTAGAGAAATCCCTTATGGTAGTGTAACACCACCAATTACCCCTTATAGAAGGAATCACTCCACAAGTCATACTCCTTATGTATATATATCGGTCAACATATATATTGGTATATATACCGATCAATATATATTGTTATATATACCAACATATATACTAAAATATATACCAATATAACAACATATATACTTGTATATATACATCGGTATATATACCAATATATATGTCGATATATATACCAGTATATATATCGATATATATACATATAGGTATATATTCTAACATGTATATATACACTAGTATAATATGTTTTTATATATATCGGTATATATATCGACTAGTATATATGTCAGTATTGTTGGAGAAATTTCTATTTTCGACACACTAGTTCAGTGGGAGTTAACTGACTAGTTCTATTTTTACCATCACTATTATGCATGCATGCATTCCTAAGGAAAGCTAACTGCTTGATTGCTTTTATTAATTATGGAATGTTTTTCCCTATATATGAGTGTATATATACATCGGTATATATACCAACCAATATATATGTCGACATATATACCAGTATATATATCGATATATATACATATAGGTATATATACATATAGGTATATATACCAGTATATATATATATATATATATATATATCGACTAGTATATATGTCGGTATTGTTGGAGAAATTTATATTTTCGACACACTAGTTCAGTGGGAGTTAACTGACTAGTTCTATTTTAGACTTTTTATTTTTACCATCACTATTATGCATGCATGCATTCCAAAGAAAAGCTAATTTCTTGATTGCTTTTCTTAATTATGGAATTTTTTGCCCTATATATGAGTGTATTCCACTCATTCATTGTATCATATTGATCATGATCTATGTATCAATCATCATCTCATTGGA
>SNQJ01S0015025.1:198511-212769 GCA_010110895.2 Picea sitchensis | reverse complement strand
ATGTATCAATCATCATCTCATTGGAGTAGTGTGAATATATTTTCTCATTCTTCCATATTGAATCTCTCTTCCTTTCTTGATAAGCTTTGTTTGTACTTGCTTTAGCTAGATCTCCTGTGCAGGTTTCCATGAAACACTGACAGGTATATATAGCAATATATGTATTGGTATAAATACCAATCGATATATATGTCGATCGATATATATACTTGCATATATATCAACTAGTATATATGTTAGTATATATACAAAATGTGGTCACTTCTATATATGCACATATACAAAAGCCACATATATGGAAGGTGATGCAGGAGAAACGTCAACCAAAGCCACCTAGGACAACAACTCAGCACTTAGCGCGACTTTTGAGTAAAATTTTAAATTTTGAAAGATGGTGTATCTCAGAGAACTTATGAGTAAAAGATGAATCAAAGAATTTAATGGGAGGAGGTTGAACGATCGCGTCAAAACCAAAAGAGATCAGATCATCCTTTTGTTATTTGATTTTGGCGTGGATATGAGGACTCGCCTTAAATGGTCTGTCACAGACGTTTATGTAATAGGACTTAAGTAGTTGTAGAATTTAATTTCGATCAGGTAGGTAGTTGGAGGAAACTAGAGAGGACCTCTAGTATAAGTAAGTGCATTGTATACTTGAATAAGGTTAACTGCAGAGTAGGAAATAGTTTTTACTGAATGTAAGTTGTTTTCAGGTTGTAGTCATTTTACATTGGAATGAATATAACAGAGGGATATTGACCCAATGCATGGTGTCACTATTGTTTATAATTTCCCTGTTATTTTTTGTTTTCATGAATGAACTAGTTATGTTGTTGAGTACATGAAACTATGAAGTGTTTGGATAAGTTTCAATTGTTTCTCTTCATTGATTTCATGAAAGGTGTGCATATTGTCCGCAAGGAGTGCATTGACAGAGTTTGTTTCGACTCAGAAGATCGGAAGAGATAGCGCGAAACTTCTATTTGCAAGGAGTGCGAAGAGCCTACTGCAAGGTGTGCACAGTCGCCCATAAGAGGCTAAGTATTGCGTAAGAATCTGCTGCAAGGAGTGCACAGACTTGAAGTTCAACTAAGTGTCAAAGTAGACCCAAAGGAGTCGAAGGGTTCGAGAAGTGAAGCTCGGAAGAGATAATGGGAAGCACATGTCGAGTGTTTCAAGGAGTGCATAGGGCAAATAATCGACTAAGTGTCGAGAACGGGACTACAAAGCACAAGGAGTGAGTGGAGAGATTTCTTTTGAAGAAATCACTAAGTCCGAATTTCGTCAGAAATTTCGAGTTCACAAAAAGTGCATCGGAATCAAGCTCAGGAGATACAGCAACGAAGAACCAATAGGAAGGGAGAAATATGTTGAAAGTTGCAAAGTGATGGTTGAGACCCCTCCGGAAGGAATCAGGATCACGAACAATCGCTAGATATCAATAAGGTGCAGGGAGGTTACACCTCGAAGTCCTTCAGACTTCGCATGTTTGAAAGTTTTCGTTTGTGAGGAAAGAAAATCTTCCAAAGTTACAGAACCCGAAGTCCATATGGGTCGTAGACCCTTTAGAGGAAGTGAGATCGTCCCAGGCCATTGGATCGGGGAAAAACCATGTGGTTTCTAGCTGTGAGTTCCTTCAGGGATTTGTGGATTGGAGGATTCAGAGTATCGAGGAGTCAATAATCATGTAGCTCAAAGTCACGAAGAGTGAAGAGATCATCGTCATTGGTTATCAGAGGGGTGTGAACTGTAGATCTGGTTCTGAGTAACTCCGTAGGTTTGGAGTTCACGTGGAAAGAGGCCAGTTGCACGCAAGGCAGCTGAAGCCCAAACTTATGAAGCACTAGGAGGCTTAGCCCCATACCATAGCTCGAGGTCGTGTGAAGGAGGGGGACTAGAGGAAAGGATCTAGTTGTCATAGACTCGGAGTTTGTAAAGCGCTAAGGAAGGGGCCCGCAGGTTCCATAAGACCTGTGCTTAAAGGGGAAAGGGGACCTGTGTAAAGCATTCCAGGGTCATTGAAGGTCTAAAATAGCTAATCCAACTCGAGAGATAAATATCCTTAATCAGGATATCGTGAACCCTTTAGGAGATAAGGGGGGGGTCTGCATCAAGTGGTATCAGAGATTGATTTCATCTATATATTTCAACCGAAGGACATAAAGTAGATACTCTGATCCCGTAAAGTGGTATCAGAGCCTAAAAGAACTCAAAGTTGTAATCTATGTGTGAGAACCAGTCAGCACAATTCCACCAAGGAGACGTGTGGAGTCGCCTACATCCAATCAAGTTGTCGAAAGGGAAATGAAGGAACTGCATGCAAGGTTGGAAGTGATGGAAGCAGCGTAGATAAGAGCACCTGATGCTAGGGACATCAGTGAGGAAGAAAGTGAAGAGACAGAGGTTGAAGAAGCTGCAAGGGGAGATGCTGTCGAAGAATGCTTACTGAAAGTTGTTGTGAAGTTGGGAGCTAGAGAAAAGATAGATATCCCAATATATGAAGGCAATTTGGATGTTGAACAGTTGTTGGACTAGATAAGGTCCATGGACAAGTATTTTGATTTTGAAGATGTCGTCGAGAACAAGAAGGTGAGACATGTTGTCACCAGACTTAAAGGACATGCAGCATTGTGGTGGGACAAAATGCAGGCTGACAGACAGAGAAAAGGAAAATAGAAGATTAAGAGTTGGGATAGATTGGTAGCCAAGTTGAAGGCTAAGTTCATGCCCAAGGATTATTAGATAAATTTGTTCAGGAGGATGCAAAACCTAATACAAAAGGGAATGACATTGAAAGAGTACACAGAAGAGTTTTACAAGATGAACATCGGGACTGGACAGAGGGATAGAGATGAAGAGAAAGTTTCCAAATACATAAATGGCTTGAGATATGAGACCCAGGATGAAATCAACATGATGTCAGTGAGGACAGTAGAGGAGGCATATCAATATGCATTGAAAGAAGAAAAGAAGTTGGCCAGAAAACAAAGCTAGCGAGGCAGAGGTAGAATCCCGAACATAGGTAAAGGAGTTGCCCATGATGTAATTTTTAAACCTGTGAAGTAAAGAAATCCATATAGATTCTTAAGAAAAATAGAATTTAATCAATGGCTCATACACATAGTACACAGAGATTTATACCAGAAACCCTCACCCGGGAAAACCTCTCTCATATTGATTATATCGAATTTCACCATTCACCATACAATATATACAATGTTTTTAGGTATTTTGTAGATACAAAAACCCTAATCCCTTAATCCGGGATTAATTTAGAAAACCGCTAAAAGTAGAAAAATCCGCTAAAAATAGCAAAACCCGCCCAAAAATAATTTTGGGGCGCTGCCCCGGGTTGTCGCCCATTGCCGAACACTACACGTAACCAGGGGGGGGAATACTTGGCCCCCCCCTATGACCCCCCTAGGAATCACCCGGTGCACACGACACAAAGAGCACTACTAGAGGGATCGTCTGACGCAGTTGTCAAACCTGACGCAGCCACACACACACATGCAAAGAATATAACATATACCCAACACATGATACGACATAGAAGCCCAAGGGGGAGGAAGAGAAAAACCATAGTCACTTAGAAAGAGGAGGAAGCTCCAGAGGGAGATAGTCGGGTGGAATAAATTATTTTTCCAGAGGAAGAGGAAGAAACAGAGGAGGAGAGATAATATGTTATACATGTGGGAAACCAGGACACAAGTCTTGGGTGTCTAGACAGGAAGAAAGAAAGAGGAGGTGAAGCTCACATTTCAGAAGCACAAAAAAGGAATCTTGAAGTGGAAGGTGAAGAATATGGAAAATCTTTGATGCTAAGGAAGTTTCTCTTGAAGCCAAAGCCAAAAGTTGAAAATCCAGTACAGAGGAACAGTATGTTCAGGACAGCTTGCAAGACTAAAGACAAAGTATGCAAGATGATAATTGACAATGGTAGCACTAATAATCTAGTATCCATGGAGATGTTTGAGAAATTGGAGTTGGATACAACTGCACATCCAAATCCATATAAGGTCTCATGGTTGCAAAAAGGACACCAGGTAATGGTAACTAAACAATTCCTTGTTGAATTTAAAATAGGTGTATATAGAGATGAGATTCAGTGTGATGTAATTCCCATGGATGTATGTCATGTTTTGTTGGGAATACCATGAAATTTTGATAGGAATGTCATTCATGATGGGAGAAATAACACTTACACTTTGGAAAAGAATGGTAGGACACACATGTTGTTGCTAGAGGAGAAGAAAGTGAAGGAAGAAGTCAGCACAGGCATACTTCTCATGAGTGGGAAGGAACTCTTGATTGAAATCAAGAAGGAACATGAGATGCAGTTTTATGTGGTGAGGAAACCTAGAGTTATCCTTACAAGTACTTCTATGGATGAATTTCCTGAAGAAGCTCAGGAGTTGTTAGGGAATTTTACTGACATAGTAGTGGATGAGTTTCCTAACTCATTTCCACCTATCAGAAGTATCAGCCATCATGTTTAATTGATACTGAGAGAAGGTCTGTCGAACAAAGAAGCATACAGATTGACACCTCAAGAGAATGAGGAGGTAAAGAAGCAAGTCGAGGAACTATCAGACAAGGGTTTGGTCAGAGAAAGCTTGAGTCCATGTGTAGTACCAACTGTGTTGAGTCCAAAGAAGAATGGAGGATGGAGAATGTGTACAGACTCAAGATCCATAAACAAGATCACCATCAGGTACAAATTTCTTTTTCCTAATATGGATGACTTAAAGGATTGCTTAAGTGGAGAAAAAAAAAATTCAAAGATAGACTTGAAAAGTGGATATCACCAGATGAGGATGAGAGAAGGTGATGAGTGGAAAATAGCCTTTAAGACAAATGAGGGGTTGTATGAGTGGCTTGTTATGCCATTTGGATTAAGAAATTCCCCAAGTACTTTAATGAGGCTGATGAATGAAGTATTGAAGGATTTCATTGGTAAGCTTGTGATTGTATATCTGGATGATATACTGGTCTTCAATAAAACTGAAGAAGAGCATTTGAGACATCTGACATTAGTGATGAGGAGACTACAACAAGAGAAGTTGTTGATAAACCTCAAGAAGTCCTCTTTTATGAAGACGGATCTCATTTACTTGGGCTTTGTGATCTCTTCGAATGAATTGAATATGGATCCAGAGAAGGTCAGAGAAATCAAAGAATGGTCATCACCAAGGAGTATGTTTGAAGTGAGAAGCTTCCATGGATTAGCCAGTTTCTATAGGAAGTTCATTAGAAATTTCAGTGGAATTTGTGCACCAATGATGGATACAGTGAAGAAGAGACAGAAGTTTGTTAAATGGACAGAAGAAGCTGAGAAAAGTTTCAATATATTGAAGGAAAAGATAACAAAACGACCAATTATGGTCTTGCAGAATTTTGGGAAAACATTTCAAGTAAGGTGTGATGCAAGTGGAATTGCAATTGGAGCGATTTTAAGTTAAGATAATAGGTCGATCGCATATTTCATTGAGAAATTGAATGAGACTAAGGGAAATTACTCCACATATGACAAGTAATTTTATGCCATAATTCAAGCCTTGAAGAAATGGAGGCACTACCTTGTTCCAAAGGAATTTGTCTTGTATAGCGATAACCAAGATTTACAATTTGTAACCAGACATGAGAAGTTAAACCAGAGACATGCTAAGTGGATAGAGTTTATGAAAAATTTCATTTTTTTCATTAAACATATATCTGGTAATGCTAACAAAGTTGTTGATGCATTGAGCAGGAGATGTCTGATTCTGCAGGAATTTCAGTTCAAGACCTTGGGGTTTGAACACCTTAAGGATATGTATTGTGATGATCTGAATTTTAAGGAGGCATATGAAGCATGTGAAAACCCTCTATTCAAATATAGAAGCCAGTGGGAAGAGTACATGATTCAAGATGGATTGTTGTTTAAAGGTTTCCAATTGTGCATACCAAGGTGCTCGATGAGGGAAAATATGTTGAAGGAAAAACATAGTGGAGGTCTGGAAGGACATTTCGGCCATGATAAGACATTTGCACAATTGAACAGTTCATACTATTGTCCAGGTATGAGGGTAGAGGTGAAGAAGTTCGTGGACAAATGTAGGATTTTCCAGTATGAAAAAGGAAAGAAACAGAACACTGGATTGTATCAGCCATTGCCTATTCCAGATAGGCCTTGGGATGCAATAAGCATGGATTTTGTGTTGGGATTGTCGAGAACCCAGAGGGGAAGTGATTCCATGTTTTGTGTGGTTGATATATTTTCTAAGATGACACACTTCATCCCATGCCAGAAGACCAATGATTCAACACACGTTGCAAATTTATTTTTCAAGGAAGTTGTGAGACTTCATGGATTTCCCAGGAGCATTGTCTCATACAGAGACACTAAATTTGTTGGTCATTTCTGGAGAACATTATGGAAGAATCTATGGATAGAAATATATTTTAGTTCATCATATCACCCTCAGACAGATGGACAAACTAAGGTGGTAAATAAGAGTTTGGGAAATTTGCTAAGAAGTTTGGTCACTGAACATCACAGCGAGTGGGATCAAATTCTGTCATAAGCAGAATTTGCATATAATAATTCACCAAACATAAGTACAGGAAAAATTCCATTCCATATAGTCTATGGAATGATTCCAACAGGGGTACTAGATTTGAGAGACATGGAGCAAAGTGAATTCAAAAGTGTTGGAGCAGAAGACTTCACTGTAGAAATGCAGAAGCTTTATAATCAATTCAGGGAGCAGTTGCAAAATAGCGATGCAGAGTATAAACGTGGAATTGATCAACAAAGAAGAGAACTTCGATTTGAAATGGGAGATAAATTATTATCACACTTGAGGAAGGAAAGGTTCCCAAAAGGAACATATAACAAACTGAAGTTGAAGAATATTAGACCATGCAATATCCTAAGAAGATTTGGTAACAATTCTTACAAGATAGAGCTACCAGAGTATGTGGGAATATCACCCATATTCAATGTTTCAGACATGTATCCTTACAGGGAATATGACACAAAGAGATCATAAGATCAAGAGAAGATTCAGTAGGAGAATCAGATGCCAGTAGTAGAAAAGCCACAGATGGAGAAGATCGTTGATCAGAGGATTGGCAAGAAGACCAGGAGGAAGACCTACTTTGAATATTTGGTCAAGTGGAAAGAAAACCCGATACAAGATTCCAGTTGGGTAAGTGAAGTTTATGTCTAGAAGCGTGGAAGGTCAGTGCAGGAGCTCATGGACAAGATTCCATGATTTTTCTGCCCAGAGGAGTATGATGAAGGAGCATCGTCAACCAAATCCACATGGGATGACAGCTCAGCGCTTAGCACGCCTTTTGAGTTAAATTTTAAATTTTGAAAGATGGTGTATCTCAGAGAACTTATGAGTAAAATATCAATCAGAGAAGTTGATGGGAGGAGGTTGAACGATCGCGTCAAAACCATAAGAGATCAGATCGTCCTTTTGTTTTTTGATTTTGGCGTGGATTTGAGGACTTGCCTTAAATGGTCTGTCACAGACGTTTATGTAATAGGAATTAAGTAGTTGTAGAATTTAATTTCAATCAGGTAGGTAGTTGGAGGAAACCCAAGAGAACCTCTTGTATAAGTAAGTGCATTGTATACTTGAATAAGGTTAGTTGCAGAGTAGGAAATAGTTGTTATTGAATGTAATTTGTTTTCAGGTTGTAGCCATTTTTACATTGGAATGAATATAACAGAGGGATATTGACCCAATGCATGGTGTCACTATTGTATACAGTTTCCTTGTTATTTTTTGTTTTCATGAATGAATGGGTTATGTTGTTGAATACATGAAACTGTGAAGTGTTTGGATAAGTTTCAATTGTTTCTCTTCGTTGATTTCATGCAAGGTGTGCATAAAGTCTGCAAGGAGTGTGTTAACATAGTCTGTTTCGAATCAAAAGCTCAGAAGACATAGCATGAAACTTCTATTTCCAAGGAGTGTGAAGAGGTTGTTGCAAGGTTTGCACATTCACCCGCAAGACAATAAGTATTACGTAAGAATCTGTTGCAAGGAGTGCACAAACTCGAAGCTCGAATAAGTGTCGAAGTAGCTCCTGAGGAATCGAAGGGTTCGAGAAATGAAGCTCAGAAGAGATAATGGGAAGCACAGTCCAAGTGTTGCAAGGAGTGCACAGGGCCAAGAATCGACTAAGTGTCGAGAATGGGATAGTGAAGCGCAAGGAGTGCGTGGAGAGATTTATTTTGAAGAAATAACTAAGTCCGAATTTCGTCAGAAATTTTGAGTTCGCAAGGCGTGCGTCGGAATCAAGCTCAGGAGAGACAACGACCATGAACCAACAGGAAGGGAGAAATACGTTGAAAGTTGTGAATTTACGATTGAGACCCCTTCGGAAGGAATCGAGATCATGAGCAGTTGTTAGATCTCAATAAGGTGCGAAGAGGTTACACATCAAAGTCCTTCAGACTTCTCATGTTCAGAGTTTTTCATTTGGGAGGAACGCAAATCTTTTGAAGTTACGGAACCTGAAGTCCATATGGACCATAGATCCTTTCAGAGGAAGTGAGATCGTCCTAGGCCATCGGATCGGGGAAAAACTATGCGGTTACTAGCCGTGAGTTCCTTCGGGGATTCACAGATTGGAGGATTTGGAGTATTGAGGAGTCAAGAATCCCAAATCCAAGTCACAAAGAGTGAAAAGATCACCGTCGTTGGTTATCGGAGGGGGTGTGAACCATAGATCTAGTTCTAAGTAACTCCGCAGATTCGGAGTTCACGTGGAAAGAGGCCAGTTGCACACAAGGCAGTTGAAGCCCGAAGTTGCGAAGAGATAGGAGGCTTATCCCCAAACCATAGCCCAAGGTCGTGTGAAGGAGGGAGACTAGCGGAAAAGAGCTAGTTGTCGAAGACTCATAGATTGTAAAGTGCTAAGGAAGGGTCTTGCAGGTTCCATAAGACATGTGCTTAAAGGGGAAAGGGGACCTGTGTAAAGCGGTACAGGGCCATTGAAGGTATAAAAGAGATAATCAATATCAAGAGATAAATATCCTTGAACAGGAGGTCACGGACCCTTTAGGAGAGAAGGGGGGGTCTGCGTCAGAAGGTGGTTGTAATGAACTTTTGTTACGAAAACCAATTTTTTTTTTGTTTTCATTAGGAATTATACATTACAATTAATAATGATATCATTGGCACATCATCCGACATATTAATGAACAATATTAACAAATTAACAACTTGCACGACATAAGTTGGTACAACATTGCAGTGAATAACAATACACATATCGACGCATTAATGCAATAAACAACATCCCATAACCAAAGCATTATTTTGATAATGACACATCACAGCACGTATCATAAATTGATCAATTTGTCCCATAAGGAATATCATCAGATAACATCCAGATAATTCATCATAGTGCAGGGTCTAATCTAATCTACTATATCCATCCTTCATGTAATGATTGAGCGAAATTCGTATAAGGAAGTGCAACATAAAAATTGAGAATCATAAGTGTATTTACAATCAACAAGTCTAAACTAAACTCATGTCTAAGGGATCCATAAGAATATCAATCATCACTCGTCACATAAGGACATCATGTTACTTTACATATCCAACTAAGTATTAAAAGGAGATCAGCCATGCTTAAGCAATACAATAATTTATCATGCTATTCTTCATCATGTACCCATTTTATAGAACTAATAAAATCAGCATAAGCAATAATAAGAATTTGATAGATTACATATCCCTTAAAAAAATTCAAGGAAGACCATAACATATTCTTACATAAATAAGAGTGCATTTACTTTTCTCAATTTCATTAGAGGAGTTAAGAATGACCAATCTGATGTAAGAATTAATAGGTGATTATATGTTAAGCTACACTTTGAGTTAAGAATCCCAAGGAAGAGTTCTGGAATTTATTCCAACCCGTGAACCTGTGCAAAAGAAATTTAGTTTTCAATCTGAACCTTAATCTAGCCCTCATTCGGTTCTCCATCTGGACCCTGTTACAGAGCAAATTATGATAATGAAAATTTTTGAAATAAAGAGAATACAAGCAGCGGGAAATCGGTATGGGTATGAGTTGCAACCAAAAAGGCAGAGGTTAAAGGTAAGGGATCATCAATCCAGGTGTTCTAGGCTAACAATAAGACCTCAAGAAGTGCCAACGAAGTGACTCTGATGAGCATACCATGATATTCCTGTAGAATTTAAAATGTTTTAAAAAGTTTTGTCAAGAAAAAAGGGGACTTCCTGAGGTGAAGTACTTACATAAATTTTCCAGTAATTCCTCCGGTTGAACTGTACTCAACAACAAGGAAACTAAAGGATACTTGACCGACAATGAAATACCCAAATGATTATGGGATTCCAACACAGATTTTTACAATCAACACAAAGAGATAAACCCTGGCATGTTACACCAAAACGCAGAGTTATTCATGAATCCTAGAATTCTTTGAGGGAGGAAGCTAGGCAAATTTTAACTACCAAACTCAGAGATAAATCAAGGGAATAAATCGCCAGGAAGGGAACAAGATCTGGGCGATTTTAAGTTCCCAACGCAAAGAGAAATCTTGGAATAAAAACACCAAGGAGGAAACGAGTTCGAGGTGAAATTAAAATTATACCAAGCTGTGAGTTCAAGCTTGCACCACGAATTGATTCCAGATTATAAAATAAACACTAAATCTCCCTACTAGCAGAATGAAATAT
Source organism: Picea sitchensis (assembly GCA_010110895.2). Taxonomy (NCBI): domain Eukaryota; kingdom Viridiplantae; phylum Streptophyta; class Pinopsida; order Pinales; family Pinaceae; genus Picea; species Picea sitchensis. Next base: position 202,048 of record SNQJ01S0015025.1, on the reverse strand, counting down.
AAAATCAAGGACCTCAGCTAATGAGCAACAAACTAGATTTCATGTAAGTCATATTTTATCTTTAGAACTGTATAGGGCATAGAAAATAGAAACATAATTCAAATTTTAAACTCAAGGAAAAAGGGATCGCAAGGGTCAAGTTCACTAGATTTTCCCAACCCAAACTCTACTCAAGTCTCTAAGGATAGAGACATGAAACAAGAGTTGCACACCATAATTTAATCATTAAAATGGTGCACCTCCTAATCCAGAACTCCATCTGGTCCTGGATCCAGCACCAGATACGGCCCTCGATCCGTACCTTGGTCTAGCCCTTGATCTGGACCTTGAAACAGAAAAAAAATTGAAAAGAAAATGAAATTGCAATACAGACAATGAACAGATCCAGGAAAGGATAAGCCTGAATGAAGGGACAGTACATGAACGCAGAGGTGCTCAGGAAGGAGAGATAATTCTGCAACCCCAAATCGTTCACAAAATTAAATACCACAAAAATCAAGGAAATACACAGAATCTTACCGCTCAATTTTTGGGATTGTTTTCTACGGGCCAGAAAGGAATCCACAATTAATAGAGATACAACTTTAGAAAACACTTGACATATGGACCACATCATAATATTTACAAGCTTGGGTATCGTAAGTCTCCCAAAATTCTGTGAAACAAGACCCAACATAGAGGGTTTATGGCTGGAAAAAACACAGAGAGAAGGCGAAATATTTGTGTGGGTATGACCTGGGTGCCCCTCAGCTTCACAGAGGAGAAAAGGATGATAAGAAATCACCCAATGGACATGCAGAGACATCAGTCGAAATTTTGGTCGAAGTGGGAGAAAGTCACAAGGGATAACAATGCAAATGCTTGCTTGAGGAGAGAAATCGCTAGGCAATTGCTCCATACGATTTGCACCAAATACTAAGAAGAGAGACACACAATCGCTCAGCAGAATGGGCACAGGGGAGTAAACATAATGGGAAACTCCCTAGGCATATTCAGCAACGAAAGGTGGATAAACAACTGGAGAATTTTATGGGGTAAAACGCCCTAATTACGTAGGGAAAAAGAGATAGACACAGCAAGCAAAAGGAGAGGCTAAGCGAAATTACTTGGGACAAGATTAACTAAAATAAAAACTGATTTGGGTGTGAGGGGCAGAGCCATATCTTTTCCTCAACGTAGAAGAATGGTATTACATTCATAGACCCAAACATTTAAATTTAAAACAAGGGTAATGGGAAGGAGACAGCAGATGAAATTCAGTCGAGAGGGGCAATCCAATTAAATATTTTATCTAACCACATCAAGCATGTTGGCCCAACTATACCAGAAAACCATTACAATTCCATAAACATATAATTTCCACATATAAAAACATTTAACTAATTTACAACAGAAACTTTTAGACATGTGTACCGTAACTGAAGGGCGAAGAGCCTGAAGTTGTTGTCTTGCGCTTGCGCTCCATCCAGCTCCTAGATTTATAATCGTTGAGACCTCACTGATACCTCCAAGCCAATTCTAGGGGTACTCTTCTTACCCCTGAGCCCCTTGAGCCACAAAGGGGCCATGCACACAAACCAGAGAAAGCTATCTCCCATCTCGCCTCGCAAGGTTGAGCTACCACTCTCTATCTGAGCTAGGTATCCCAACTCCCACAAGAAAAATCTGGCAACATAACCTTACGCTTTCCAAAAAGTGATCCATTCCTCTTCTCTGTCATTTCTTTTATAGATTTATTATTAGTGGCCTTTCCATTTGCACATTAAATTAGTTTTATTAAAAATCAATTAGGAAATATTCTCCCCCGTACACTTGTCACCCAATCCCTTAGTTGCACCAGAAATTCATTTAATTAATTAAATTAAATTGTCAATTTCCCTCACCCACCTAAAAGAATTCCTAAAAACGCTCATTGATGTCCCTTTATTCCCTCAATTTCCTTTAATGGTTGACACCCTTCTTAAATCTTAGTTGAGTTCATTTTCGGAAAGTTCTCTAGAGTAGATTATTTTCTATGTTCCACCTTCCTTTTGCATTTAAATTCCTTTATTGTCTAAGTTTGAATTTTGCAAGTTTTGCACATGGACAAAAATTAAATTTTTATATAATTCAATCCTCCTTTAAATTATAAATTTAATTTCCCCCCTTTTCTTTTCTTCATCCCCCCCTTTATTAATTGTTTAATTAATTTTTAGTCCTCATATCCTACTTAGACCTAGGATTTAAATTCAACTAGGCTTAGCAAATTTTTTTAGGGAGAAATTAAAATTAATAAGCTTTACTCATAGATAATTAATTTAAGGCTAACCATGTCAAGGTAAGATATTGTTTTCTAGGAACCTAGGTTCATTAACTCACATGTTTTTAAACATCGTGACGTGCCCTTCAAGACACACTACGTGCTCCAAGGGTGCCACTCACCTTTTGACTAATTTTGGTAGACATCAAGCCCTTGGAGTCAATACTCCGTTAGGTGACCTTGTGGGAGACTAAGGGCCTCTAAGGAATAAGGACCCTGCCTTATTGCATGCCCTTTAGAATCTTCGTGAGTGACTGTCTCAGTCTTCCCTCACGGCATCGTGGATCTCTCAAACTAGGTAATCGTTAACCTATAGTTCGATCCATGGCGGGAGTGCTAGTAGGTTGTGGCAGGGTTGATGCCACATCTCTCCCTCAATATCTATGGCTATCATGCATGATCCCTTTACTCCAAATGTGATTATGATTAGCAAGAAATCATCAGCCTCCATCCATCAACAAAACATGTGAGCGATCCATAAACAACATCATAATATACCCTGTAATATTTCACATATGCAATAACTGAAATACTCAAACCATATACAGTCCACTCCCTGACTCGATCTGGAGTCCAAGGAGGTCCATCGATGCCATCGACATCCTCAATCAGTGAAAAGTCATGCACACTCAAGAGAAACCATTCAATAGAATCTATCTATACATAATCATAATATAACATCATAATCCATAGTCTCATCATCAGAATCCATAAGCGAAGCAATCAATCATATAATGAACTGGATCACTTGCACACAAGTTTCCTCAAGGATAAGTCACATTAGGTGCGTGCAAGAGCTGCAAGTTACAGTGGCTTCTATAAATGTGCATATACGGAAGCACTTCCATAAATGCACATATACGGAAGTTGACCACTTTCATATATGCGCATATATGGAAGGTGGCTTACCTAAATGCACATATACGGAAGTGGTCGACTTATGTAAATGCACATATACATAAGTCATTTTGTATATGCACATTTACGGAAGCCGTGCATTTACAGAAATTGACCACTTTCATATATTTCCATATACGGAAGGTGGCTACCATAAATGTGCATATATACCGATGTATATATTGGTATATATACCTACCCGTATATATGTCAGTATATATATTGACCGGTATATATGTCCTACCCATATATATGTCAGTATATATATTGATCGGTATATATGTCAGTATATATACCAATATATATACTCACTGGTACATATACCAATGTATATGTCGGTA